>JAKSZT010050748.1:1238322-1311008 GCA_026826555.1 Tolypeutes matacus | reverse complement strand
GGGCCCTGGGTGGGGGGGGTAGGAGAGCAGGTGGGGCCCTGGGGTTGGGGTGGGGTAGGAGAGCAGGTGGGGCCCTGGGGTGGGAGGTGGGCAGAGCAAATGGTGAGAGGCCCTGGGGGGGAGGTGGGCAGGTGGGACGAGGCCCTGGGCGGGAGGTGGGCAGAGCGGATGGGGACCCTGGAGTTTCCAGTCTCCTCGGGTGATTCTGGGAGATGTGAGGGGAGCATGGAGAGACTCAGAGGGAAGTGCAGGGACATGAAATCTGGTAAAACTGTAATTTTTCATGAACAGATGACTGCTACAGAAAATAAGGGCGAGTCTCACAAATAGCGTTCGGAAAGGAAGCTGACATAGGATCCTGAAGTTCAAACACAAGGAAGACTACTCGACAGGACCAGAATCCTAACCTCTAGGCCTCTGGGGGCCTGGGGGTTCCGCACTCTATTTCTTGCACTGCTGAGGGTTTATCAGTTGTACTGATTCAGGGAAAACTAGGATTTGTGTATTTTTCTGTATGTCTACTAAGCTTCCATTTAAAACGGTCATTACGAAACCGCCTCCCCCCCCCCACCTCCTCCTGGCCAACTCTGCACCCTCCCTCCACCGTCTCACCTGAACCTTCTCCTCTCCGTTCACTGGGCTCCGGCCCCTCGCCAGGGCCCCATGCCTGGGGCAGGCTCCCAGGAACCCGCTGCAGCTGCACCAGCTCCAGGATCTGCTCCGCTGGGTGGGCCTCTGGCCTCAGCACCCCACTGCGCTTAGAGCTGGGGCAGCCCTGGAAGCCGCAGAAATGCGCGCAGCTCCGGGGCCCGGGGCGCCCCTGCCTCCAGGAGCACCTCCTCCGTCCTCCGGGGCCTCCCCACCTTGGCCGCCTCAGGCCTCCTGCTCACGAGGCCAGGACAGGCCATGTCCAGGCCGCGGCCTCCCAGCGGGGTGGAGGCCACGGGCTCCGGGGGCCGCGCTGGGGCGCGGGGAACGCCCCTCCGGCTCACTCTCTGCCCCGTTTAGACGGCGAGGCCCTGGCGCTGAGGGCGCACAGCAGAGGAGCGTCAGAAGAGGAGTCTCAGATCCGGCCATCGTGCTTTTCATATTGTGGTAAAAGACCCACAAATATCGCTTTAACCATTTCTAAGTACACAGCTCAGTTAAGCATGTAACTGTCGGCCTGTCGGCCCCCAGCGGGGGCCAAACCCTCGGTCAGAAAGAGGGCCCCGACCCCCTGCAGGGGAGGCTCTCACCACACGCCGGCTAACCAAGAGTTAACAGCGCTGCCACCTGGCAGGCAGCCCGCAGGGGCCCCCAGGGGGGCACGGCCCGCACTGGCTCGGGTGGGCCGCAGGGGCCTCCAGGAGGGCACGACGCGCACAGGCTTGGGTGGACCGCAGGGGCCCCCAGGGGGGCACGGCCCGCACAGGCTCGGGGTGCCGCGGGGGCCCCCAGGAGGGCACGGCCCGCACAGGCTCGGGGTGCCGCGGCGTCTGCTCCCCGCCCACCTGCACTGGCTACACGCGGGCGAGGGGGCGAGCCGGCACCGTGAGATGCGCACACCCAGCTAGACTCCCCAGGGAGCGGTGCCTGGGGCAAAAGGGGAGGGCGCCCCCCACATTTGTCACTGTCCTCGCAGCCGGAGCCCGGCTGACAGCCACAGGGTCTGCTGGCCCGTCTCGGGAAAGGTGGCGGGTGCGCTCCGGCTGCCCCCACCGCAAGTCCGGAAGCCGTGCAACTTCCCCTCCCTGTTCCCAGAACGTCGTCCTCACCCCAAGCAGAAGCTCGCACGCGCTGAGTGGAAACGCCCGGCTCTCCCCTCGCCCCAGGTCACGTGAGGACTCATACAGCACCTGTCGCTCAGGGTTCCTCTCTGCCCGTCACTGCTGCTACCTGCACCCAGGGGCCCCGTTCCTGGCAAGTCCTGCCGGCGCCTGGCAGGACGGTGGCGCTCCGCCCCCTCCCCCCATGGCTTGGGGTCCTCCTTGAACGTCGCCCCAGTCCCGCCCGCCGCAGGGTGTCGGCTGCACCACCATCCGAGGGCGGGCCTACCCCGCCCCCCCCCCCAAAGTTCCACCCCGCGAGGTTTCGGGACGCACAGATCTCTGCCCCTTTCCCCACCCCCCGTCTTACACTTCTTTTCCCTCTCCTATCCCACCCCCTTTCCCTCCAACCTCCCCTTGAGTCGGGTCGCCCTTCCCAGAAAACTTGTCCCCTGCCTTCCAAGCGGGGCGCGCTGCAGCTCCCCCTCCCTCCCCGCGCGACCCCGCTCCTCTCCCCGCCCCGGACCGCGTTTCCCCGAAGCGCTCGGAAGCCCCTGGCCCACAGAAACGCCGCCAAACGAAACGCTGCGGGCCCAGGGCAGGGGTGGTGGACCTCAGAGGGCGGCGGGGTCCTCCCGCGGGGTGGAGACCCAGCCCACAAAGAGGAAATCCGCGAGCGAGCCTGGGGCTCCAGCGAGGGCTGCCGCGGGGAAGGGAAGCAGGCGATGGCGCGGGGCCGGCTGGAGGAACCCTAGCAGGCCTTGCCAAAAAACTCAGGAAGCAAGACAAACTATTGTAATGCAATATTTTAAAAGATCAAATGCAAAAACAAACACTGGTTTTTAAAAACGTGTGCATGCTAAATAGAGCACGTCCGCCCCTGCAGCAGCTCTCAGGCAGCCGGGCTCCTTCTACACGACTCGCTAATAACTGGTTACCGCAGTTTATACTCCACGGGAAGCTCGAGGATGCAGAGCCAAGTGCTTGAACAGAGAAGCAGCAGGCCAGGGAAGCCCACTGGCTTCTGAAATGTGGGGTGTGAGACGTGGGAAGGGCTAGACCGGGACAGCTACTGAGCGCGGGTCTGAGCGTGAAGTGTGAGCTGCGTTTACGGGAACTAGGTTATAGAGCCCGGGCTGTAGGCTCAGGGGCCTGGGTCTGGGGGACAGAGGGAAGGAGGGGCCTCGTGATCTGGGGGACAGAGGGAAGGAGGGGCCTGGGTCTGGGGGACAGAGGGAAGGAGGGGCCTCGTGGTCTGGGCCACCTGTTTCCAGGTACCTTGAGCTAACCGCCAGATGGTGAGGAAGTCTGGTCTGGTCTGGAGAAGTGCTGGCGGCAGCCAGGGCAGGGTTTGGGCAGCTGTCTTAGTATCAGTCTCCTGGTTCTCAGCCTGTAGCCAACACCCCAATTCTTCCTCATTAATTGGCAATAAAATGGAGTCTCTCTGCCCTATTGTAAGACTAGCACAAAGATTCCACCCCTTCGAGAACCTTACGATGCACGATGCACGGTGAGTTTCCCCTGGCAGTGTGAAGCAGGTCAGGGTGACTGACTTTATAGCTACCTTGATGGGGAGAGAGAGCACTCAGCTCTGAGGAAGGCAGGAGGGTGGCTGAGGTTTACAGTCAGGGTGAGGGCAGTGGGAAAGCACCAGAAGGTGCGAGGAGGGCAGGCTTGATAACCTAGAAGAGCTACTCTCAGAAGTCGTCGTCTCCCTCTGCTTTTCCCTGCTGTCCAAGGGGTTTCTCTGCAGTTCCACAGCTGCAAGATCAGTTTCCAGGTGGTCAGGGCAGGGGCGGGAGCTGGTAGGGGTGCAGGAGGAGAAACTGGTAACTTGGTTGAAAGGGAGAAAAGCAGTCTGAGTCGTGTGAAAGGAGATTCACAGCCAAATCGTTAAACTTTGATTCACTTGAGAGATGAGGAGGGGGAAGCCCAATGCTTGTGAAGGAAAAATGGCAAGAGCTGGGCCACCCCTGCACCCCAGCCCCTGCAGGTGATCATGCCAACCTCGGCTCCATTAGGTGAGCCTTGGCTTCTCCAAGGGAGCCAGGACAGAGTTGTGTTAATTAAATGAGAAAACCAATGGCGTCTGAAACACGGCTGATGCCAATAATGTGAGTGCCTGGGAGCCTCCGCCTGCCCCATTCCCATCACCCTCCCGGGTCCCTGCAGCCCACCAGCACCTGCTAACAGGTGCACCTAACCAGAACGGCCTCCACCCAAACCACAGGACCCTTTAATCAGTCATAAGGTCAAAGGCCGCGAAATCCCGTTTTTCTCCTTACTCCAGAAAGCCAGCTTAAACCAGCTTGGAGAGCACGGGCAGAGGAAGAAGCAGAGGAAGAAGCCCTCCTAGGGAAACCGCTGCTCACAGCAACAGCAGCTTCTCCGCCTCCGGGCGGGACTCGGCATCTTTTGAACATGCAGTGCGCGCGGAAGCCTGTTCTGGCATGAACTCCCCCTTGGCCTGTCCCTCGATCCTCCTCCTCCAACTCCCCACCCACCCAGAAGCCAGTGTGAGGCTGAGCTGAGACAAGGGCTCCGTCTCCCACGAGGCGCGCCTTTGCTAACTAAACTCTTCTCAAAACTGTCGCTTAACTGACACATTGGGCGAGGACTCACGTTTGGTCCAGAACGATAAGTTTTCATGTCTCCCTCCACGCCGCTAACTTTTTCCTTTCTGCTCTGGGGCTAGGGACAAAAACATATGCATCATGCTATATGAGGGAGTTTATTCACCATTTTAATTGACCGTGGGTAGCAAGTGAGCTTTATAAAGTGTGTGCAGCTGGCATAGACAATTTTTAAAGACACTTGGCTTTGAAGAAGTGCAAAGAAATAGCACAGGATTTTACTTAGATGAGAAAGACTTGAGCATCTTCTACGTCAGGGGGAATGATCCAGTTCAGAGGAAGCAGCTAGATGCAGAGGAGAGAATGGATAGCTGAGAGCACAGGGCTGAGAAAGCAGGAGGGAAGCCATCCTCCACCACCAGGACAGAGGCAAAGGCGAAGAAGCAGAGAGAATGCGCAGGTGCAAACCAAGTGCAGAGACAAGACCTGGCAGGAGTGCTTCCGATATCCTGTGAGGCATTTCAAGGTACTTTCTATTGATTTTCCCATTTTCTTTATACTAGCCCAAGCAGACTTTTTTTTTTTTTTAACTTTATTTTGTACATTTAATAATTGAAAATATAAACAATTAAAAACTAAAAAGTAAACACAGATGAATTAATATAAACATTTCTCAATTAAATGTAATGGATACATATAAAAAATTTTTTTTGAATCAATATGTTACACAATATATTTGGTTCATAGTAACACATTCATGCAGTATTTGTCCTTTTGTATCTGGCTTGCTTCACTCAACATAATGTCCTCCAGGTTCATCCATGTTGCCATATGCTTTATGACTTCATTTCTTCTTACAGCTGCGTAATATTCCATCGTGTGAAGAGACCACAGCCAAGCAGACTTCTAAGACTTATAAACAAGAAACTCTGACCATGATGTAACTGTAATTCAGTGCTCATCAAACTTTTCAACATTATTTTTAAATTAAAGGCTGGGCTCCTGACCTGAGTTTAAGAAATTCCAGAGTCCCTAGGGCTTTTGGAACTGACTACCCAAGACTTGTTTTCCCTCCAACTCTAAACAAATGATCTCACATCCTGCTTCACAGAGAAGTCATATCAAGAAAGCACCTTCCCTCAAATATACATTTTTTTCTTGTATCTTATTTTCTGGGAATTTATGCTACATAAACATGGAAGAACTTTGAGGGAAGAGATATCAGCTGGTGTGCTCCTCCAATACATTTCCTGATTTTCTTAATCCTTTTAAGGTTTAATTAATCAATCCATTTGGATCATTTGTCAAGCACCTTTTATTGTGGATGGGATTTATATCTGTAAAAACATTCTCAACTGGAAATCCTTAGTTTACAATGACATTGTTTTTCTCAACGGTTTTCTTGTGGCTTCTATTTTGAAGGTTTGGTTGGATGAGAACTTTATTATGTCTTTTTGCATCACTGGCTATATTGATGGGATTTCTCATTCTGTCACTCCCAACAATTGCCATACAAGGTCCCACTTCACCCGACTCCAGCAATTCTTCACAGTATCAGTTACTGCTCCCCCCCCCCCGCCGCCCTGACCCTCTGATTTCGTCACTTAGCCACTTGCAGGTCCGTTGTACCTGCTGTTCCCTGGGGCCAGACTTGCTGTCTCTTCTGCTCATCAAGCTCTTCACCCTTCAGTTTAAGAGGCATCTACCTCTTCAAAACCTTTCCAAGCAGCTCCTGAGCTCGGCTCCAAAGAGCTAGACAGTCCTCCTCCCACGTTTCTGTAGCACTCAGAACATGCTTCTATTAGACTTTTCCTCCCTGTAATATCTTTGCCTCTACCACTAGATTGCGAGCTCTTACAGAACAAAGAGCCCTGCCTTACCCACCCCACAGCCCTGGCAATCAGCAGAGTGCCTGATGGACAGGCCTCGGTACAGTGAGTAAATGGGCTTATCCTCAAGTGAATCGTATCTTCACCTGCAGGGCAGTGACTTACCATAGTCTCCAATATGCTGGGTCACCCCAATTCTGCCACCATGATATCCTGGGCCCAAGCTTTCCAATCAAGCTCATATATGGATATGTACTTGGCAAAACTCGAACTTATCGAGCCTGAATTTCCCACTGTTTGCTCTTTTGCCCTACTAACTGCTGCTTTTCATTCATTTCTTCTTTCTGCATTTTGAACTCGAGTTATGGTATCTCCATGTCTATTGTTAGTGTGGCACCGTATGAAAGTAGGGGAAGAAAATGATAGGAGGGCAATAATTCAAGATGTGTGGCATTTTATGGTAATAAGGAACTTTAACATCCCATACCTCATGCAAACCATCAGGTGAGGAAGGTTTAATTGTCCCCACTGAGGATTCTAAGGGTAAGGGCTTGTCCACTGCCAGCTTGCCAACATGTGGCAAGAGTTGGAACCTAAAACAAATATCCCAATTCTAAACTCAGTATTCTTTTGGGGCTGAATCACAGAGTGCATGAGGGGCAAGAAACTTGGGGCTTTTCAGGAGACAACATGGAACTGTTATAGAGCTTTCCCCTCCAGGGACCCACCCTGTTAAAAGGGGCTCCCAGTTCCCCTTCTCTTGAGAACCTGTTTGTTGAGAATTTATTGAAACTATTTTATCATGCTGCCAGCTGTCTTGAGAAGGCAGTGGAGCAAACGTTCTGAGAAAGGGCATAGAGGGAGAAAAAAACCCTGAAGTCATTGGAAGGGCATTATGAAACCAATTAAGATATGGACACAAAGGTATTTTCCATACCTCACGTGAAATATAAGACCAAAGAAGGGCTGGCCATGGTTGTGCACAGACAAGATGTGTGTAAGAAGGTACAAGGCTAAGTTATCAGCTGTTCCGGTACTTTGGACCTGGTTCTTTGGGACACAGATCTGTTTCCAGCAGTAAGAAATGCCTTTCTTTTAACAAGTATTTATTAAGAGTGCCCTATGTGCCAGAGTCTTCAGAACCTTCTTATGTGTATAACAACAAATCAAGCTCCAGGACGAGACTTGCCCTATAACATGCCATGACTTATACACCCTGGAGGTATTCTTGCACATGTAGAGCAGGAAACACGGTAAAAGAATGTTTACACAAGTACCACTTGTAAAAGAAAAAACAAAACCTGGGAACAATCCAAATGACATCAACAGGAGAAAACTTATGCTGTGGTATATTCATGTCATAGAGATGAAACTATAGTACAACGTGGAAGAATTCAAGAATATTAATGAGCAAAAGAAGTCATATATAGATACTTACGCTTATCTAAAGGCCATAAACAGGCAATTCTAAACATTTAGGGATAGGTAGACAGGTGGCAAACACTACGAAGCAGAACAGGGTAATCATTACCATCAAACTCAGGACTGTGACTGCCTCTCGGGGCAAATGGAGAGACCCCACGGGGTCCTGGGGGTGGTGGCGTCATTTCTCAGCTGGCACAGTGGATCCTCGAGCATTCACTGTTGTTCTTCCAACTGTACACATTTCCAGATCCTTTTCTGTCGTACGCTACATTCCACGTTCACAAGAAAACCCAAACCCAGGCTTGAGGCAAGGGTGCTTGGGAGGACTGACGCACCATTTGCACACAGCACAAGGAGAGGAAAAGGGAAGGGTGGAGCTTGGTCTGGACACATGGAGCTCTCTAACCAGACTTTTCTTCGTAGCCATGTTAGGTGTGAAGCCACCCTGGGAGAGAGAGGGGAGCTCAGCTCACCGGTTTATACGCCCAGGACAATCTTCATGGTAAACAGTCACCAAAAGGCAGTGCTGGGCTAGGATCCCAGGCCCCCTCAATGCAAACATTTGTCACGGCCTACTAACCTGCATGTCTTCTGCCTCTTGCATTCCGAGGACCCACCTTCACTCAAGGCCTAGGACCTAAGGCTGGGACCCGGGGCGGCAAGCCAGAGCACAGACAGGACCAAGACGCCTGCTCGAGGCAAATCGAGCGAGCAGCCACCTCAGAGCCTGGCCACCGAACCCCACAGCTAGCAAGGCGAGGGCTGGTTCCCAAACCCAGTCTAAGCAGCTTCATCTCATTTCCGCACTGAGGCCAATCACATGGTTTCTGCATCTCTTCAAGGGATGAGGGGGCCTCTCACACATAAAGGACACCAAACTGAGACCCACGTAAGGCGGGCAATGATCCAACATCGCACCAGCAAATATTCTCAAACGGCAGCCTGAGGCGGGGCTGGAGCCCAGAACACAGGAGCTGTCTGCCTAGTGCTGTTGTCCAATACAGCTGCCACGCGCCAAATGTGGCTATTAGAATAAAATAAAAAGCCCAGATCCTCAGACGCACTGCCCACACTTCAAACGTGCGGCAGCCGTCGTCTGAGGAGCACAGATGAAGGTCGTTTCTATCTGCAGAAAGCTCTGGACGCAGCACCGCCAGCCTCAGGATTCCTCAAGGCACCATCTTCCATTTCCCCGATTTTCCACTCAACTCTGATTCCCTGCTTTTCCAGCTTTCTGGTACTGAGAAGAGAACCAACTGGCTGGGAAATAATGCATTTCATTCTGCTTGACAATTTTAATTCTCACTATAAATTCATAAACTTGCTCACGTATGAGAGAGGGCAAGTGTGGTTACCCCTTAGAGGGCCAGATACTGGGAAGGTCTCGGGTGGGTGACGGAAAGTGACAGAACATGGAGCTGTAAGAAACAGGAGAGACCACCACTCCACTCCCTTCTCTGCCCTTCGTCGTCTTCTCCCCCTGCTCACAGGCTGGGTTAGGCAGCCCTCGTCTGTAGGGCACCCTGTGCACATCTGTCTTACCCCATCAGCCCATCTATCGAGAAGGTGCTCACTGACACCGGTCATAAACTACTCAGGGGCGGGGACTTCTCTTTATTCACCCACAGTACCAAACACAAGCCCTGGCACACAGGAGGTTCTCAGAATTAAGTTAGGGTCTGGTTAGTAGGCTCTCTGGTGAAGGGAGGAGCAGGAAATAAGACCATATACTACAGGACAGGTGTGGCTCAGATGGATGGGCGTCCGTCTCCCATATGGAGGGACCTCCCGGTAAAAAGAAAAAAAAGAAAATTATAGAAGGCGCGTGGGCCGTGAGGCCCCATGCGCAGGTGCGCCATCAGGCCCTGCGAGTGGGTAAGCTCCCCAGGCCCTGCATTCGGGTGTGCCACCAGGCCCCACAAAGACACACAGCAAGATGATGACATAACAGTAGAGTGACACAAGGGAGAGCCAAGACAAGAAGCACTGGAAAACCAGGAACTAAGGTGGTGCAGGCGTCAGGATGCCTGTCCCCACATGGGAGGTTCCGAGGATCGAATTCCAATGAAGACAGGAGGAAAAGGATGAGAAGAGGGGGCAGGAAATGGACACAGAGAGTTGCCCAGCGAATGGACACAAAAACAGCAAAAACGGGGGTGGGGGTGGTAAAAATGGATAAAAGTAAATAAATAAATACTTTAAAAAGTATAGGGGGAAAAAAAATGTATAGGGGAGTAAGATTCAGACTATAGTTAGTAGTAATACTTAAAAAAAAAAAAAAAAAAAAAGTACAGCAGTCTCACCAAGACAACACTGGGGGGTCGGGAGCAGGGAGAACGGGACAGGCAGATGAGACCGACTCCTTACTCACCACCACGGCTCAACCCGGGCCTCCCACACGTCAGCACCGTAGGACGCCCCAAAGCGGGGACACTAACACTTATTAAGCACCTGACATATGCTAATGCGTCACAAAAATTATAAGCCTCCCTTTAATGCTAAAATATAGTTCCCACTTCACAGATGAGGAAACACAACATCAAAGAGGATAAGGCGGCTGACAATAGCTAAGGGAGTCTTCAAGCCCAGAACTCTGATGCGTCTCAGACTGAGAATACTCACTGAACTCTGGGGAAAGAGGAAAAGCAGCATTGGAAAAACAAGGTTCATTTATGACACGTGACTTTATGGTAAAAGCACTGAAACTTTCCTAATCTTTTATTTTTCCTATTTGACTTCTCAAGAAGGGTGGCATAGTCAAGAATTTTCTTTGATGTGGTTTGACAACTGTTTGTTCCTCTCTATTCAGAGACTTTTCCATAAGAATATTCACTTTAATCCGACTTCTGTTGTGTGGCTGGAAAAGGGGATATGCAATAACCATCTCAAACTCCTTCACCTCTTTCTTTACTTTCTCCTGCTTTTCCTGTGGAGGGCGCAGGCTCTGCTGTCTCCCCAACAGCCTTTCCTTGAGTCTTCGCTCTAGAAGTTCTCTCCCTCGAATCATGCGTTGCTGGTGATCTTTAACCTGCATCTGCTCCCTCTCGTTTACCTGCTTTCGTCTCTGAGCTTTCTGGATGCCATGCTCTGCTGGCGGAATTTTCGGCAGCGTCGTTTCACTGGGGACTCTGAGTTGCCTGGATGCTTTAGTCCTAAGCTCTCTGGCCTGGCCTGCTCGATGTACGTGCCTCTCGATGTGTTTCAGCTCTCTGTCAGGTACTAAATAGTACCGTTTTTGTCTCTCTATGCCTTGGATTGTTTTCTCCTCTATTTTCTCCTTAATTTCACTGCCTGACTCTTGTTCTTTCATCATTTCCACTATTCTTTTATTATAGTAAGACTCTGCTTTGGCAAGCCAGTAATCGAGAGAGAGGGCCTGCTCCCTGCAGAGGGTCTCATACTCCTCTCGACACTTCTGCGTTATCAGTCTTCTTGCTGCTGTTGTATGCACGCCCCCAAGGTTCTGTCAAAGCGAAGCGCAGAATTGTAAATGTGACAGCCATCTTTCCACTTAGGATTTATCTAGAGGAGCCTACTCTCACTATGGACACCAAGAAAAGATACAGGGGCTTCATTTACTTCAGGGTAATAACTGTGATTTTACTCCCATCACTCCGAGGTAAGCCCGTGAGCTCTGAAAGTATGAAGTACCTACCCGTCACCACAAATCAATAGCTAATTTAAAATACATATATCGTGCTGGGAGTTTTCAAAATGATACTTTGTTTTGCAGCTGTGGATATAGCTGAGAAACATCTATCAGAGTAGACTTACTACCTGGAGGTGTCATTTGGGGGAAAGGATTTTAAACCTAACATTCCTTCTCCTAGTTGGTCTAAACCGTATGATGTGAAGATAATTTATTTACCAAGATCTTTTTCTCCAGTGGGGACTGTTGGCCTGCAGCAATCCTAGAGTCTTTAGATGCTTTAGCCCAAGCCAATCTGTAAGATAAAAATGCAAAGGTAGATTGGAATGTGGGAGGCATCAGAACACATCTGCTCACATGGCATCTATTGGGTCAAGGCACCCAATGGTTTCGGCCAAGGCCAAAGAGAAAACCTGCGAACTGGTTACAGCAGGGCCATATTCCCCAAGGGAAACCACTGTATTCCTATGGGAGAGAATAACAGAAATGGTCTTGTAATAAGAGGAGGATCTAGGGAAGTGGCTGTGGCTCAATCAGTGGGGCTCCCGTTTACCATATGGGAGGCCCCGGGTTCAGTTCCCGGGGCCTCCTGGTGAAGGCAAGCCCACTCGCATGGCGTGGTTAGCTGACCCAGCGAGCACAAGCAGCAAGGGGGGGATAAATGAATAAATAAAATCTTTAAACAAAAAAAAGAGGAGGATCTTTCCTTTTACATGAACTAAAAGCATACTTCTCTTGTGGACTCGACTTGAACCATTCTGAATCTTTTATCCGGGCTTGGGAGAGAGAAGAGACACACTTCTTAGCGAGGCATTGCCCAAGCACATCTATGTCAAACTGCTCAGTCCCCCCGACTCCTTCATCTTCTGAGATAATTCTAGGCTCCAGTTTTATCAGTTCATTCTCCTTCTGTAGTCTCTTGATCCGGGCCCTCTCTGCCTCTATCAGCACATACAGCATCTCTGTGCTCTAAACTTTTGCTCTGAAATTGTTATTTTGTTGCCCACACCTCTGCTTGGTTGCCTTACACCAATTATCTTTCACCCTAATCCATTATGGGCCTCTTTACAATTGAACCCTTCAGAATGGGAATTTGCAGGCACTCTGTGTTTATTTATAGGACAGCCTAACAGCAACACAAGTGAAGACTACCGACTTTTTATGTGTCATCCTGGTCTGATCCGAGTTCACTGTGAGGTCGTATTTAAGCCACTGAGGATGGCTGGCATTTCACCTGTGTGCCTTTGTTTACACCATACGTGGTTAAGTGCATGGGTTTTGAGGCCCAACAGGGCTAGGTTTTAGTCTTAATTCTACCACTTCCTGGTGTGTAATCAAGAGGAGACAACTTAACCTCTGTGTGTGTCAGATTCCTCATCTGTAAAATGGAGATAGAAGGCAAAATTCTGCCTCTCAGGGTTATAAAGATTATAAAGAACAAATGCAAATCAGATGTAAAGAGCTTGGCACGATGCTTCATATACGGTTAAGTTCTCAGTAAACGGCAGTTAATCTGTCCTTCACACAACTCTCCATAAATTCTTTCTGGTCTATTCCATGTCACAGTGATTTTTGCCTTCCCCTGAACACAACACTTTATTTCTACAAGTCATGTGAAAATTAATCATGGTTTACACTGTGACATATATATGTATACTTATATTACTTTTCACATTTTGTTGCTGCTTCTTCTCAACTGAAATTTAGTCTTATCCAAAAAGAGCAGGAACTTTCTACAGAGATATGATCTGTCTATATTATTAAAAATATTCTGACTCACTGACCTCTTAGGTACATTCATATTTGCCTATATGTACCTATTTTGAGATTTAAAAATATGACCACCTTAGTTTTTCTGTATATAGCATCTAGCACAGTACTTAGCACGAGTCTGTGGTTCCAAATTCCCTCCTAGTTCTCAAAATTAAAGATTTGTTGATTATTCACTATCCTTATAAAGTTTGAGCATCTTTCTTATATTCTCCATAGCATTGCATCTAGCTTCTTATTAAAGCATTTACTACTCTCACCTGAAGTACACAGGCATATTTGTTTGATATGCCTGTCCTGGGCTCTTACATTCTGTACATACTAGTGTTCATTCCTTGCATTCTAATTATTCACTTGCATTCATTGAGGTCGGAGAACAATTTTCAATTTTGTAGCCCCAGCCTCAGCTCAAAGCCTGGTTCGGCAAATGTTTATCGACTAGATTGTGAACTTCTGTTGGGAACGGGCATGCCTCATAAGGCTTGTGGTTTCTTTAGTATCTAGGATAGTATTCAGCCCATGGTGATGCTTCACTGAATGTCTGTCAAACTGAAAAGGGAAAGGAGGGCTAATTTCAATTTCCATTTTCAAAGGAGACAACAGTGAGAAGCATAAAAACTGCTTACCAACCTGGGCTCAGCAACAGACCTCCCTTGGTAAGATAAAGAAAATGACACCAGGTAAGTGAAATCACAGGGCCTGCCACTCTCCTGGCAGCTCCCTAGGAGTTGTGTGTCTCCATTATTGCAAATAATAATAATAAAAGACCAACAGAGCACCTCCCAAGGAAAGACGGCATTTTGTCTCCATAGTGGAAAATAGTAAATAAATAAATGAAAGAAAATAGTGACAGCTCCAGAACATCTATCTATCTAAATGGACTTTACCAGAACAATTTAGGCAGGGTGGAGATGGGAGGGCTGGAAGGGAGCTAGGAAACCCTTTTAGTACAAGTTTCTACATTGGTTATGTTACATACGAACGAAAATACCAAGCTTTCCTTAAGTTATTGTCCTCATGTTTTATAAAAAGAATAGGGAAATGTCGAATGTCCACCTAATGGATGACAATGACTTGGAGTTGATCAGGCAGGAGGTGAAAAAGGAGGCGGAGGGCCGCCCTCAACTGAAAGCCTATCCAATGGCTGCTCCCGTAATGCCAGTCTTCCTCACCTGGCAGGCGCCTTAAGCTAGGGGCGCCCCGATACACCTCTTCCGCCACCTCCGAAGTCCCGAACCCCTCCAATGCCCCACTCCATCCTTGCTTCCTTTCACGGGACTGAGCATTCCTCCTCCGTCCACACCCTTACCGCTTTCTGGCCCTGAAAAGCCGACCTACATGTCCAAATGCCCCTGACTGCCCGCACACAGCACGCGAGCCACGCTGCACAAGCACTGACTCCCGGAAGCCTTAGTTCCCTTTGTCTTTAGCCACTGAGCAGCCGCAGAAGGGAGACCCGCTCAGGAATGGCGGGAATTGTAGTTCTCTGGTCAGGAACACTAGTATTCAGGAAGGTTTGGAGGGGAAGGTACCCCGCGAGAGATGCGAGACCGAGAGAATAAACACCCACCGTTAAATACTGGCGGTAAAAGTAGCCAGAGACCACCGGCGAGTCGCTTCCTCCTCCGACGTCACAATACCAGGCCGCTCCCGAAGGCCCTCGGGCTCAGGTTCGCGACTACTTATGACGTCTCAGCCAATCGTGAGCCGAGTCGCGCCGCCGCTCTAGGCCGCCGCGGCCCTGGCGCGCGCAGGCGGGCGCTCTAGCCCGCGGGTCGGCTCGTCTCCCCGGAAGGGGCCTGGCGCCCGCGGGAGGCGCGCGGAGGCGGCCGTTGGTCTTCCAAGCCTCGGTCCCGGGACAGGCTAGGAAGGGCCCCTCGTGGTGAGGCTGGTTTTAGGAAACCCCTCGCCTCTGTTGACAGGTTACTCGGCCCCTGCCCACCCTCGACCACCCGTCCGTCATGGACCTCGCCAGGACCTCCCGCTTCCAGTCGGACCTAGACTTCTGCCCGGACTGCGGCTCGGTCCTGCCTCAGCCCGGGGCTCAGGATACGGTCATCTGTACTCGCTGTGGCTTCTCCATCAACGTGCGGGGTGAGGGACTCGTAGGCAGTCCCGGCGGAGGGTCCGGAATGGAAGGGTCGGAGGCTTGGGGGTCTCCACACGGGCGGGGTTGTGGAGGGGGTCCTAGAGCAGGAGATCAGGCACTTGTACGTTTGGTCCAGGGGAGAGATCTGAAGGTGACACAGGTATGCGGGGCCTCCTGGCCTAACCACCGCTTGTCTCCGCAAACGGTTCTACCGCCTGCGCAGACTTCGAAGGGAAGGTGGTGAAGACCTCCTTCGTGTTCCACAAGCTGGGAACAGCCGTGCCTGTGGCGGTGGAGCAAGGACCCGAGTTCCAGGGGCCCGTGGTAAGTTAATGAGGTCAAGGACTAGCTCCGTAAGGGAGACGGGAAAGAAATGGGGCAGGGGGCGATTGCGGAGGCCTGGAGAGTTTTGAACCAAATTCCAAGTGGGTGGAGGGGTCTTGAGAGCAGAAATGTCTACGGGATGTGATTCCTGTGAGAAGTAGGCATGTATGTCCAGGCCTCTCGGACCCCCGATTGTTTGCCAGGTTGACAGACGCTGCCCTCGATGTGGTCATGAAGGAATGGCATACCACACCAGACAGATGCGCTCAGCGGATGAAGGGCAGACTGTCTTCTACACCTGTACCGACTGCAGGTGAGTGTCATTTCCCTTCCTCTGCCTTTTCTCCAGGCCAGGGACTTGCTGTTTTTACTAACTGAATAATTTTTTTTTTTTTTCTGCTCACATTTCTCATTTCTGTACAGTTTGGTGGTCTTTAAATTTTAGCCTGTGAACTAAACATATAAAAATAATTGAAAAGGAAATGAAAAAAAAAATACAGAAGGCAGGTTTTGCTTAGTGGGGACCATCTTATGCTGGAGCTTTGCACTGCAGTCGGGGTGGTTTTACTTCCATGAGACTTGCTTACGTGTGATGTAAAGAGCATGGGCTTTCTGGATGGTTTGTTGTTTTTAACAAATCAATTTTGTTGATATATATTAATAAAGCATACACTTCATCCAAAGTGTACAATCAATGGTATTGTATACATAGTTGTGTATTCATCACTTCCATCATTATTAGAGTATTTTCATTATTTCAATAATAATAAACAAAAAAGAAACAAGAAAATTCCTCACCTCTCAATCTCTCTCTGTTTCCCCTACTGTACATAGCTGTTTCTGGCTATTGCACAATTGTTTATTTATTTATTAAGCAGTTTTACTGAGATATATTCACATACCATATGATCTATCCAAAGAGTATATACTCAATGGCTTTTAGTATAATCACAATGTTGTGCATTCATCACCACAAAAAATTTTAGAACAATTTCAATACTTCAAAAAGAAAAACTCCACACCCCTTAGCATTTCTTCCCCAGCCCTACCTAACCACTAATCTACTTTCATCTTTATAAATTGATTTATATTTACTTTTTATATAAATGGAATCATACAATATGTAGTTTTTTGTATCTGGTTTCTTTCACTTAGCATGATTTTTTTGTCTGATATTAACATTTTGTAGTATTAAGCTACATTTGTTCAGCTTCAAAGAAAAATAGTCTTATATATGCAATTTTACCCGTATTCATATTTCACATGTGGTTTTCCTATGCTATACAGTTCTATGTTACATTTTTTATCTTTTAGCAATATACATGACCTCAGACTTTTCCTTTAAATCACCTTCATACCCATAGATTATACTGCTAGTTATAGACCTTATGTTGGGCTTTCACCTTTTCTACTCATTTCCAAAGGTTAACACACATCTGGATGGTTTTAAGAACTGGTCTTTGTCCTTTAAATGCTCAATTACTTTTATGCCATTTTTGTAGTTTTTTCCAAATAATTAAAATAACAATAGATAAAAAAATAAATAAATAAATAAAAAAGCCCCTATAAACATTAAAAAAAAAAAAGAACTGGTCTTTGTGTTTAGTGTTCTCCAGTTTCAAGATTTGGCTTTCTTTTATCTATCCCACTTGGGAATTGCTGGGCTTTCTGAAATTGAGGTTTTGTTTGGCTTTTTTCATCAACATTGGAAAATTATCAACCATTATCTTGTTGAATATTGCCTTTTCCCCCATGTTCTCAATTCTCACATTCTGTACCTCTTAATTGGTTGTTGATTAGACCTTCTCTTCTAGCCTTCATTTCTCTCAGCCTGTCTTTTCATGTTTTCCATCTTTTCTCTGCTGCTTTCTGGATAATTTCTTCAGGTCTTTCTTCCAGGCCACTCATTCTGCCTTAAGTTTATTTCAATTATTATTAAAAATAATAAGGTTGGGAAGCGGCTGTGGCTCAATCAGTGGGGCTCCCGTTTGCCATATGGGGGGCCCCGGGTTCGGTTCCCGGGGCCTCCTGGTGGGGGCGTGGTTGGCTGTCCCGGCGAGCGCAAGCCGCAGGGGGGGGGATGGATGAATAAATAAATAAAAATAAATAATAATAATAATAAGGTTTTATTATTTAGGTTTAAAGAAAAGTTGCACAGAAAGTACAAAAGTCCCTTATACCCTTCTTCCTCCCTACTCCCCACTCCCATATCATTTACCCTATGATTAGCATCTTTCATTAGTGTGGAACATGTGTTAAAATTGATGAGAAAATATTAATACATTATTAGTAACTAAAGTCCATAGTTTACGTTAGGGTTCACTTTTTTTTTTTTTTTTTTTTTCACATATTGATTTTTTTAAATTAGAGAAGTTGTAATTATACAGAAAAACCATGCATAAAATGCAGAGTTCCTATATACCACCTTATTATTAACACCTTGCCTTAGTGTGGAACATTTGTTAAAATTGATAAAAGGGAAGCGGCTGTGGCTCAATCAGTGGGGCTCCCGTTTACCATATGGGAGGCCCCGGGTTGGGTTCCCGGGGCCTCCTGGTGAAGGCAAGCGTACGGAGTGGTTAGCTGACCCAGCGAGCACAAGCAGCAAGGGGGGGATAAATGAATAAATAAATAAAATCTTAAAAAAAAAAATAAAAATAAAAATAAAAAAATAAAATTGATGAAAGAACATTTTTATAATTTTATTATTAACTATAGTCCTTCATTTACAATAGGGTTCTCTATTTACATTGTATATTCTTTTGTGTGTGTTTTTTAAATTTTTAGTATATAAACAAACTGACATTTCCCCTGTTAATCATCTTCATATATATAGTTGAGTGCTGTTAATTACATTCACATCCACCGCCAAGTCCCGGTGGTAAAAGCAGCCAGAGAGTGCTACCCTTCCCACATAGGGTTCACTCTCTTTGTATGGAGTCCTACGGATTTTGACAACTGCGTAATGTCATGTAGCCAGCATTACAGAATAGTTTCATTGTCCTAAAAATGCCAATTCCACCTATTCATCTCTTTCTCCCTCCCCCACCTGTTGCAGCTACTGATCGTTTTACTATCTATATACTTTTGCCTTTTCCCCAACGTCATAAACTCGGTACCCTGTAGCCTTTTCAGACTGGCTTCTTTCACGTAGCAATATGCATTTAAGGTTCATCCACATCTTTTTATGGTTTGATAGTGTATTAGTCAGCCAAAGGGGTGCTAATGTAAAATACCAAAAATGGGTTGGTCTTTATAAAGGGTATTTATTTGGGGTAGAAGTCCACAGATACCAGGCCATAAAGCATTAAGTTTCTTCTCTCACCACAGTCCATTGCCACGTGTTAGAGCAAGACAGTTGCTGGCGTTTGCCAGGGTTCAGGCTTCTGGGGTTCCTCTCTTCCCAGGGCTGCGTTTCTCTCCGGGCTCAGCTCCTGTTTCCTCCACAAGGTCAGCTGTAGACGATCAGGCGAACACCTTGCTTCTCTTCTCTTCTTTCCCACATCAAAGCTGCTTCTCAAAAGACTGCTTCAATTGTCCTTTGCCTTGCCTTTTATATTCGATTCCCCACCCACCAAGGGGTGGGGCTCAACGCCCTAATCCTAACTTAATCATGCCCAGATTAACAGATCAGTTTACAAGCATGATTCAATTATATTTTTGGAATTCATAATTACATCAAACTGTCACAGATAGTTCATTCATTTCTTGCTTGCTTGTTTACTTTTTATTTTAATAACATATATACAACTCAGAATTTCTCATTTTAACCACTTTCAAGTATATGATTCAGTAGTATTAATTGCATTTCCAGTATTTTGAGGCCATCACCAGGAGCCATTACCCCAACTTTTTTCATCACCTCATGCATTCATTTAGTAATAACCACCCCTCCTGCCCCCCTGGTAATTTATAATCTGTCTTTATGAAGTTTTTTTTCTAGATATTTCATGTAAGCGATATTATACAATATTTTTTGTGTGTGTCTTATTTCATTCAACATGTCATCTAGATTCATCTATGTTGCAGGATATAAAATATTCCATTGTGTGTGTATACCACATTTTGTTTATCCATTCTTCCACCGATGACACTTGGGTTACTTCCCATTTTGGCTATCGTGAATAATGCTGCTGTGAATATTGGGGTATAAATATCTGTTTGAGAACCTGCTTTTAATTCTTTTGGGTATATACCAAGAAGTAGGATTGCTGGCTCACATAATTCAATTTTCAACTTTCTGAGGAACCGCCAGACTGATTTCCACAGTGACTACACCATTTTACAATCCCACTAATAATGTATAAGGGTTCCTATTTCTCTGCATTCTCCCAACAATTATTTTCTGTTTTTTAATAATTGTCATCCTAATGAGTGTGAAGCGGTAGCTCATTATGGTTTTGATTTGCGTTTCCCTGTTGACTGATGATTTTGAGCATCTTTTCATGTGTTCATTGTCCATTTGCATATCTTCTTTAGAGAAATGTCTATTCAAGACCCTTGCCCATTTTTAAATTGGGCTCTCTTTGTTGTTGGGTTGTTGCCATTTTTTATATATTCTGGATAATAGATCATTGCTGGATATGATGCCCAAGTATTTTCTCCCATTTCTTTGGTTTCCTTTTCACTTTCTTGATGGTGTCTTTTAACATATGAAAGACTTTAATTTTGACGAAGCCCATTTTATCTAAGCTCATTTCCATTCACCTATGGAAGAGCATCTTGGTGCTTCCAATGTTTGGCAATTATTAATAAAGCTTCTATAAACATCTGTGGCAGGTTTTTGTGTGGACCTAGGTTTTCAATTCATTATTACTTTTTAAACGTTTTTATGAGTTACTTGATTATTTTTCACATCTCCTCATTTTAATAGTTCCTTAATCGTATTTTAAATTTCTCCTTTTATTCTTTAAAAAAAAAATCATAAATATATTAAATGCAGTTATTTATATACTGTATCTGATCATTCTGATATCCACAGTCCTTGTGGGTCTGAAGCTGCTGTTTGCTGTTTCTGCTGACTCTTTTTTTTTTTTTTTTTACCGGGAGGTCCCGGGGATCGAACCCGGGTCCCTCCATATGGGAGACGGACGCCCAACCAGTTGAGCCACATCCGACCCCATTTTTTTTTTTTTTTTTTTTTCTGCTGACTCTTGCTAGTGCTTTTTCCCCTTTGTTTTTGTCATTTTTTGACTAAGCTCAGGACTTTTTAAACTTTAACTATGGGAATTCTTTGAGGCCTGGGTTGAATGCTGTATTTTCAACATTTGTGTTTGGTTTTTGGTGCCTTGAGGCACTACCAAGCTGAATCCACTTTAAATAAATTCTAGGCGTCAGGTTTCCTGGACCACACAGCTGCAAAACCTTTTAAGGGCCAGCTTGTGGTTAGGCATTCTCAGGGGATATGGCTCTCCTCCTCCACTTACTGAGACAGCTAAAAACCTCTTCTGCAGAGTTAGATTGTTTTTTTTTTTTTACCTTGTTCACTTTTGCAAAGAGGGGTAGGCCTTTTGGTGGGGGGATCCCAGATTTATGCAAGGGGTCTCTTTTCAGACACTGTAGGTTTTATCTCTGGTTTCTTAAGTTCCACGTGGCTGTCAAAACGGTAGGTCAAGGGAGTGCCTGCTTCCCATTGTATGAGATCCCGGATTCGATCCCTGGATCCTCAAAAAGAAAAAAAAAAAAAAGTAGGTCGAGGCATCAGGGTAGCAGGTGGCCTTGGGTTAACTTACCTGCCCGGATTCCGGGTTTACATCATTTCTGACCAGTGTGAAGATTGCCTTCACTTTCTTGCTATCTCATCAATGAGGTCCGGTTTATTCCAATTTTTTCTTTTATGGATAGTGCTTTTTGTGTTGTTGAAGTAATCTTTGTATACATCAACGCCGTAATTCATTGTATGCATACATTTTTAATCCCAGCATTTTCAGTTGTCCTAAAGTTGGAGGGATTTTTAGGTGAACCAGTCCTCTGCAGTGGCATGCACACAAGCCTTCTTTGATTCTTTTTGAGTATCATCTTACACTGCTAGAAACTCTTCCTTTGGTTTAATTAACAAGTCTTTTCTTTCTCCATAGGTTCCAGGAGAAGGAAGACTCTTGATCTTCCTTGTGAGCTACTCAGCAATGCCTCCCTCTCCTCTCCCTTGGAAGGTGAAGGATACTGGGTCTTCAGATCCCACCCATTCCCTCTAGTCGCAATGTCTGCTCCCAGAGGAGTATCAGGTCCTCGTATGGAGCTGCCATTGTCCTCAGGTCTCTCCTATCCCTAGTTGAGTTTCCTTATTAAAGTTGTATTTCTCTGTAAGATTTTATGTGATTTATAATTTGCTTTCTTCCAACAGGAATTTAAATGAGCTAAGAGATATATTTGTCCTTTCAGCAAATATAGCAATTGCAAAAAAATAATATAAATTAGTACTTAAGAAAAAGGGGAGAGGAGGAAACAAGGGGGAAAATGGATCCATAAATGATGCTAATACAGAAAAAATGAACTTTAAGAATCCTCACTATCAAAATCTCTATTTGATTACAGAGTTTAGGAAAACAAAAAGTGGGAGTTTAGATAGTCAGAGATTCAACTGAAAATTTAATCAAATCTATTTGGCATATAAGTTTGGACAACAAAAAAATTCTCATACCAAGGGATACCAGCACATACTGCAGGTGAGCAAGAAATTACTTAAATGGAAATTGTGGTTTTTTAATTGCTCTGGAGAGAAATGTAATGTATATGTAATCGATCCACATATAGAAAGATAGAAAGTAAAAAGCAGGGGGAATCCCACTCCACAGATAGCCAAATGATATCTGTATGTGTGGGGAGATGTATATATATTTTTTAAATGGGTCATACTCTACATAACTGTATATTGCCTTTTCAGATTCAACTGAAATTCACAAGGGAAGCAAATAGTCCAGGAACAATAAACATATTCAAATTTTAGACTGAGTCAGTATTCCTGCTATTCCTTGGCTTAAATGGTGATCCAGGGGTGAGAGTAATAATTATCTTGTAACTGTGTGGCCATTGTATTCAGAACTTTTAAACACACCATTGTTTGACCCCTACAGCAACTTGGAGAGATGGACAGTCTTCCCCTCTGTTCACTTAAAACTGTTTCTGGCAGTTGACTTTCCTGACCCACTCCCAAAATCTGAAACAAGTCTGTGCACGTTTCAGCCTACTCTCAGCCTTTCCCTGGCTCCTAACACTGACTAAAGTGCAAGTTCTTAGCAAAGCAGAGCCTCCCGTATAACCACTGCCTGCTTCGTCAAGCCTTTTCCCCAGCGGTACAAAATTTGGCATTTCCTTCGGTGCACACCCCTGACCTGTAAGCTGCTGTCGCCCTCTGAAGAACCTCTGCCTGCCTTCCCATTCCCTTCCTTTTCACGTGTTCTTTGCTCCCTGAGGACGGGCACATATTTTTTCATCGCGGCACAAACTGCCCCGTGCTGGTGCCTGCTCGTGTCTCTGCTGCTCTCAGTTCCGCCCCCCAACCCCAGGGCCTCGTCTTCCCGTCCGCGCCGCCCCCCCGATCCCGGCGAAACCTTAAGGAGCCACTGCCGCTGCCTCTGGCTGCCCCGCGCCGCCCCGGCCCCAGGTTTAAACCCGCAGCGCCTCGCGTGCCCGCGCCCTTCCGGCCTGCTCTTTGGTGCGCATGCTCGTGGTGCTCTTGAGCCCGCCCCCACGCCCCTCCAAGGCCGCAGTGACGCTGCTTCCGCCAGATTGCTCGGCTCCTTCTGGCAGCGCTTGCGCACTGGCACTTTACGGCGGAACTAATCTGGCGGCGCCTGCGCTCTAACGCAGTTGGCGCGGGGAAAAGGAGAAAGGGGGCTAAAGACGTCATCACTCCCGGAAGCGGAGAGCCGGAAGTGGGGTTGGACAGGTTATCCCCAGGGGTGGGGAAGCAGAGGCCCAGGAGGAGGGGAAAAAAGAAGGCGGAGGATTCTGGCTACTACTCTGAATCCGATACCGATTCTCTTAGACCCCAGAGACACGGGAAAAGGGAAGGGTGTCCCATCCCCCTTCCTCCCTCCTCCCTCTCCTCAGCCTCAGCCATGGCTGAGGCAGGGGCCGGGCTGAGTGAGACCGTCACTGAGACAACGGTTACCGTGACAACTGAGCCCGTGAGAAAGGCGGGGGGCGGTGCTGTTTTGGGGTCCGGGAGATATCGGGAGGGAGGGGATAGGGCTTTGGACAGTTGCTCCAGGGACTGCCCTGGGGATAGGGGAGGAAGAGGGTTGAAGGTCTGGAGTTGGGAGAATCGCAAGGGATTGGGGATATTTGGAGTGACAGAAAGTGCAGGAGGCTGATCAAGGGACATGTAATAGGGGGTTAGAGTTAGGCTATAGGTGATGCTGCTTGGCGGGGGTGTGTATAAGTAATGAAGGAATGGGAAGTTGAGGGTTAAAGAGGCAGGGAGATGCAGGGAGTAGAGGGGGGGAAATGGGATGGGGGCCCTGAAAGGCCAGGTATGGGGGTATTTGATCTGAAGCATAATTATCAAATATTTGTTGAATGGATGAACATAAAGGAGCGTGGAGGGAATGAGGGAACAAGGAAAAGGAGATGAAGATAGTATTTGAGAAATCAGAGAGGAGAGGGGAGTTGGAGAAACAAGTAGCATTTTTGTAAAAGCAGAGATTAGGGTGCTTTCAAAGGGAGAAGGTTGCATTAGGCCTAATAACCTCTGGATTAATAGAGTTTAGAGTAGTTAGCAGAGATGCCAGAATTCCAGGGCATAGGTGGGTAGGAAATGGGGAGTGCTGGGCTTGAGAATGAGAGAGGTGAGAATGGAGGACTTTCTTTAGAGGGTAAAAGAATAGGAGGCCTGGAAACAGATCAAAGATGAGGCGTTGGAGACTGAGAAAATAATTTTCTTGTATTAATACCACCAAGAATGATTTGGGGAGGAAGACGGAGAGACAGCGAGGATTGTATTTTCATTTGAAGACTTGCTGGGACCTTTCCTAGGTTAGGCATTGTGTCTTCTCTGTACACTAGTGATTATCAAGAACAGAAAATAGTGCTTCACTAGAGACCTGTTCTATCTTACCTTCTCCCAGCACGCAGCTCCTTTGGTGCTGTGACTCCAGTTCCAGCACTGGAAAGAGCTGGGGAAGGGTAGGCTCCTGGGAGGGAGTGGGAAAGGTCAGTAGGCGTGAGCTAGATAGGTATCCCCATCCCTAATCTTAATCTTCTAGGAGAACCGGAGCCTAACCATCAAACTTCGGAAAAGGAAGCCAGAGAAAAAGGTGGAATGGTCGAGTGACACTGTGGATAACGAGCACATGGGGCGCCGCTCATCAAAATGTGAGTGGTCCTTGGCCCGCAGTAGCCCCGGAATCCTGGCTGCCCTGCAAATCTTCCACTTTTTCACATGCACTGGCCTCCCCAAGGCCCCCCAGATCCACTCACCGGCCCGCTTCTGTCTTGGTTCTTTGACATCAGTTAGAGGAAAAGAGGTTGGAGAGGGAGCTAGAAATGGGATGTGCCAAGACCTGAAGGCGTGGGAGAAATATGGCTTTGGAAAAGGAGAGCCCAGGATAAGGGGGTTTGTGCCTGAGTCCCAGGGAGTGGGCCTGGGGAAGCCACATACCGGGAGGTAGGAGGAGGCAGTGGTGGAGGTAGGAATTTTCACTGAGATCCAGAGGGGGTGGAGCACACAGACCGCATTTACTCATCCTCCTTGTATCTGGGCTCCTTCCTCCACTTCCCAACCTAGGCTGCTGTATTTATGAGAAACCTCGGGCCTTTGGCGAGAGCTCCACGGAGAGTGACGAGGATGAAGAGGAAGGCTGTGGCCACACACACTGTGTCCGGGGCCACCGCAAAGGACGGCGCCGTTCGTCCTTGGGACCGACCCCCACCTGCCCTCCCCAGCCCCCCGACCCATCCCAGCCGCCGCCGGGACCCATGCAGCACTAAATTCCTCTCTCCCCCGCCAGTCCTGTGTCTGTCTGGCCCTGAATGTATCCCTGTGGCTACTTGGGGGTTAAACCCAGGGTTTGATCCCTTCTGCAGCCCCCTCTTTCCCTCTCCTCTGCCTGATAGAGAGAAGATGGAGGGGCCATCAGAGATCCTGGAATCCTTCCTTGCTGCTACTCCAGAAGCCAGGCTTCTGGTGCCCTCGACCCTCACTTTTCCTCCCAGTACCACCCTCCCCTCTCCAAGGATCTAGATGTCTTGTACCAGTACCTCCCCTCTGTTTTCACTGCCAAACCTGGGATCCAGTTATCTGAGCGCCTGTGCTCTCTACCTGAGTCCCAAACACTTGACCGGGTTTCCGGCGGCCCCAGCTTTCACTGCCAGGGTCCATCAGAGTCCAGGCAATCTTGCCCAGCTGTGCTCGTTAATCCTGGCTTCGCGTTCTTCCCCTAATTTTTTTTTTTTACAACCCTGATTCTTGGTCCTGTGGGAGACCTCAAGGCTTCTAGCCCTTCCCCTCCCTGCCCACTCCCCTCATGCTTGGGAGGCAAGTTTGGAGAGTCTTCTGTCATCCTCACCTCCAAGGGAAGCTGGGGCAGGAAACGGTCTTGTCTTCACCCCCCACCCTGCTGTGTGCTCTAGGGCTTCTGGCTGGTTAGAGCCAACTGTTTTCTCAGTTTTTGGTCTTTCAGCTTCCAGGGTGGCTCCCACACAGTCCCAGGGGCCTGGGCCCCTGGGGGAGGAAGGAAGAGGGAGGGCACAGAGAGATGCGGGTGCACCCCCACTCTTACCCCTTCTCCCTGGGCTTTGACGTCCCTCCCCCCTTGCTGGGACCTGTATCTGTCCTTCCCCAGGCCTCTTGCCATGCACATTGCAAAGATCAGTCAAGCCTGCACCACCACTGAGATCTCGTTTATTGCTACAGATCCACAAAATAAATAACCCAACATCACAAAATGTGTTAAATACGGGCCCATTTATACATATCGGGAAAGATGCGAGACTATGTACAAGGTTGGGTTTGGGGGTTCAGGAGAGGGAGGGAGCACCGTTGGTTCTTTTTAAGTTGGTTCTTTTTTGTGAGTTTTAGGAACGTTTTTAGCGGAGCACGGGCTGTGAACTAAAAAGCAGTAGGGAGGGAGCAGCACAAGTCGAAGAGACTAAGCTTCCTAGTGGGCCAGCCTCTTGGTTTTCAGGAGACTGTTGTAGGAAAGAAGCCTTAGGAGCCCAAGCCTGACCGCAGAGAAGGCGTGCGCCCTTCCCCCGAGCGGAGAGGTGGCGCTTGTGCGGTGGGCACGGCCCTCCAGCAGCGCTGGGGCTGGCCCCTAAGTCGGGACGGGGAGAGGGCAGGGCGGGAACGCTGGGATAGCAAGGGGAGGGCGGCGGGGGTGGATCTGGCTTTGGGCAGGGATGCAGAAAACTGGAGGCTAGCTGAGCTTATTTTGGGGGGAGAGAGACAATGTGGAGAGGGGGCCTTTATGCTCCGGCAACGGGCGTGTGTGCGCACGTGATCCCTGGAATGCGCGCGCTCTCCGTGCCCACGAGGAAGCAGCCTGGCGGGGTGGGCACTTGGGGGTGCTGGAGACTCAGCCTTCGGCCGGCACGAGGCGAAGCGGGGCGCTGGGGTCGCGGGTGCAGAGCAGCGGGAAGACGCGCTCCCCCAGCGGCCCGGGCGCCTGGAAGGCGAAGAGCAGGTCGAGCGAGCGGCCGTCGTAGAAGGCCACGCGGCCCCGCTCCCAGTCCAAGTCCACGCGGATGCGCCGCGGCAGGGGCCCGGCTCCGCCCAGCGGGGTGGGCTCGGGCGCCGTGAGCGCCCACAGGCGGCCGGCGCGGCCCTCGACGGCCCACACGGCCCCGGCGGGGCAGAGCCCCACGCGGCCCTTGCGGCGCACCGACTCCCCGGCCGCCCCCAGGGCGAAGCGGCCCTCGCCGTCGTCCTGGCCCTCCTCCGCGGTCTCCACCTCCCAGCAGTGGCGGCCGGCGCCGAAGCCCTGCGCGCCCAGCACCGCGGGCAGCTGGTCGAAGCGCGCGGGGCCGTCGGGGGGCGCGGGCGTCCCGGGTGGGGCCAGGCGCACGCCGCGGCGGTCGGCGGAGATGAGGAGGCGGCGGTGCGCAGTGCCGGGGTCCAGGGTCAGGTCGGCTGGAGAGGGGCGGGCAGAGAGGACCGAGTGAGAGCCGGAGGCGGGAACGGGCGGAGGGCCTGCAGGAGGCCGTCGGGGCGAAGGCATGGTCACGGGAAGCGGGCCTGGGTGCGACCCCCTGCGCACTGCACTCGGCTAAGGGCCCACTGTCCAGGGCAGGGGGCGCAGCGCGAGCAAAGGAGCGGATGCCGGGCTTTGCAGGTGGGACAGGGAGGTTGAGGCCAGGTGCCTCAGCCAGGGCATCTTGCGGGGAGTGGGAGCTAGGTCACCGCGTGGGGAGGGTGGGTCCAAACAGAAAGCCTGCTGGATACCTGCTACTGGAACCCAAGTGAGGGAGGGGCAGGTGAGAGTAGGACGCCAAGGTATCCTGAGAAGCCAGCCCCCCAACACAGGAACTGGCGGGGGTATACAGACCCATTCCCATAGGGAAGGTGGGCAAGGGGGAGGGGGGGTGGTCACAGCCAAAGGGACCCGAAGGAACAACCCCACCTGGATGTGTGGGGTTCTGGATTAAGGGTGCTAGAAGCAATCGGGGTGGCCACGAGGATGGACACTTTCTCCAGGCCACCTAAGGAAGGGTGGGGTGCAGCCTTGGGCGTGGGCGAGGCAGCAGTCAGAGAAGGCCCCGACCCCAGGGCAGGAGATGCAGGAAGAGGAGTGGGAAGGCATGGGGGCAGGTGCCCTCAGGAGTGAGAAGAGGAGGGGAAGGTGGCTGGGTGTGAGGAACTGAGCTAGACATCAGAAGGGACTTGGGCGTCTTCCGGAGAGGAGCGGGGGCAGACCCGTCCCCACCCCACCCCCTCACCCATCAGCGTGTGAAGCATGTTCTTGGCCACTGGGAAATCTTCAGGCAGAAGCTCCTCTGAGCTGGGCGACTTGCGCGTTGGTGCGTCAGATCTGGGCCGATGGGGGAGAAGGTCAGGACACCCGGCCCCACGTCTGTGGGGCAGGGGAGGGGGCTGAGGCCAGACCCACAGGGCCTCCCAGTGGGGATGTGGGGGTGGAGATGGTGGTGAAGAGGAAGGAGCAGAGGGAACTCACCGTCTCCACATCTTCCTCGCGTCCTGGGTGGGCAGAAGAAAACATGAGTGTGAGTGCTGGCCTCTTACGGTGGAGAGCCCCTGCCTCCTCCTGCTCGCAGGTGAGCCGGGTCTGGGTTGATGAGCTCCCTCTCCCCATCTAGAGGGATCTGTCCCTCCCCACCCACCCTCCCTTTTCCTCTCATTCCCCTTCCCCTTTCTTGACCCTCTTCCTCACACTCCATCACCACTTTCTCCTCATCCTTCCAACTGCACCCTCTCTGTCATCTTCTTTCCCTCTCCCTTCCCCAAGGGCTGTGGGTGTCTTGCCCCCAGCTCCTTGCTGCCTCCCCAGGCTGTCCTGTTTCTTTCAGCGGCCCTCGCTCTTATGCTCCTTCCTGAGTTTGTCCCAGACAACCACACAGCTCACCCACGCACCCAGAGCCCTTGTGGACAGAGATGCTATAAAAGCCCTATACTGAAGCTGCTTCTCCTCTTGTCATAAAAGCCAGGTGGTATTTATTGGGCCCTTTGTGTCTCTACCCTGCCTGGGGAAGCAGCTAGACTTGTCCCAAGAGGCCCAGCAGATCCCCAGGGTACCGGGAGCCAGGACGGGGCAGGATGCCGCCCCCACCCCACCCCCCCACTTCAAATACCAGGACCCCCTCTCCCCACTGCGCTGTCCAGGAGCGAGCCAGTGGGGTGGGGACGGGAGGACAGGCAACTTGCCCCACCATGCCAATTACACCTGACTAATTAGGTCTGTGAAGACATCAAAGGGTGGAAGCAAGACCAGCTGGAGCTGCTGGGGAGAAGCCAGTCCGGAATCTGGACGCCCGGGGGGCGGCCAAGGGGCTGGGGCGGCCCGGGGTGGAGAGGAACCAGAGGCCCGCCGGGCTGCTCGCCCGGGCCAGGCCTCCGCCCAGTGCCGCCCGGCCCGGGGCCCCGGGAGGAGCCGGGACAATAACAAACAGCGCCGGGTCAGCGCCGGGGCCAGACGCCGCGCTGCTCGGACCTGCGGCCCGGCCCGCTCCTCCTCCCTCCCGCAGCCCGCTCTGTCCTCGCCCTGCACCCAGCTTCCTCTCCCACGCCCCTCGGCTCCGCTGCCCGCTGCCCCTTCCCTGCGCTAGTCCTCCCTCCCAGTTCCCCTGCTCGCGCTCGCTCCGCCTGCCCCCCGCCCGCCGGCTCCCCTCTAGGCCCCCGCGCGCTTTGCGGGCCCAGGGGCCCCCCGCGTTCCTTCTAGCTCGCCGCCCGCCGCCTCTCTCCGAGCCAGGCATCAGTCGCCTCCCCCGCCTCTGGGTCATGTGTCAACCACCCCCTCGCCCTTTGCCCTCCTCTCCCCAACTCCATCCCTTGCCTAAGCTTCCAGAAGGGCCCTGGCCTGGAGGTACCCCCCCCCCGCCTCCCCAGGGAACCCACGAGGTCGCCCGCTCCACCCCCCAGCCCCAGCCCCGGCCCCCAGCCTCACCTCTGCGTGCGGGGCCAGGCAGCCCATGGTGGGGATACGCCCCCCTCGGCGTTTCCCGGCGCGCGCCCCCGGCTGGGCTAGCTTCTCCCGCAGCGCGCGGCTGATTCGCACCTCCACCGCCAGCCGCACGTTTGACCTCAGGCTGCGGCGGGGGCACGGGCGGCCGCAGCGCGGGCAGGTGGTGGGGGGCTCCTCGGGGCCGGCGGCCGGCGGGGGCCCCCAGCAGCCGGCCAGGCACGCGCGGCAGAAGCTGTGCTCACACGCCAGGAGCACCGGGTCCTCGAAGGGGCCCCGGCACAGCGGACACGTCGCCAGCTGCTCCAGACGCTCCACCAGCCCAGGGCCCACCGGCGCCTCCATGCGGAGCCCGGGGCCGGGCGCCAGCCTCTGCACGACCCCCGCGACCACCTTCGAGCGCGCGGCAGGCGGGCGGCCCCTGCGGCTGGCGGAACCCGTAGCGCCCTCTCCTGAGCGCGCATCCACTTTCCGCCTCCGTCCCGCCCCGCTCCCGGCGCAGCCTCTCCTCTCCCAGGGCCTCGGTCTCCGCGAATCTCCCCACGTCGCCGGGTTTTATAGGGCGGGAGGCGCCCCGCGGAGGTAAACACCAGGCCCTTGCGTAACACCGCAGCTGGTTCTCCCGCTTCCCCGGCGAGGTTTGGGGGAGAGGGTGGGGAAGAAAGCGCACCTGGGCGCCCGAGCGGGGGGGGGTGGTCGCAGGGGGTGCTCAGGGGGCGAGGTAGCGACGCGTGCGGAGGGTAGCCCCCGACACCCCCTGAAGAGCCCGAATCTCGCCTCCCATCGGCCCTGGGGTGCGGGTGGGCAGGGTGCCCGCATCGCCGGCGCCTGAGTCACCCCGGGTGGCCGGCAAGCCCACGTGTGGGGCAGGCGCCCGGAGCGTGGACCCTGGGTCCCGGGCTCAGGCCTCTGGTGGTGCCGCGTGGCGGGCTCCCCTCCTGCCGCACCTGCTTGGGCTCAAGGACCCCTGGAGCTCTGGGTGGGCATGGGCTGGTCGGGGAGCCAGGGTAGGCCGCCTCGCCCTGCCTCTGCTGGCTCCCAGGGCCTTCCTACCCTCTTCCTAGGTCTCTCTCTATGGAGCTTTCTTTCTCTATTTTTTCCCTCTGTGTTTTTATCTCTAGTTTCTCTTTTCCTCCTTCTTTGGAACGGATCCAAGAGGTTATGTATTTCAACTCTGTCAGTTTGCTGAGGCCCAGGGAACTGGAATTACCCAAGTTTACTCAGCAAGGGCCTGTCCAGAAGTGGAAGCCTAAGGAGCCTCTGGCCTGTGCCCTCTCTGTGACCCTCCGCCTCGCTTCCATTCCGGATCCCTGGGCCGCCCTTCTGCATTCCAAGCCTCCTCTCATCTCTCCTTTAGCCTCCTTCCCCACCTCCATCTCTCTCCTCCCCCTCTCTTCTCCCTCCTCCCTCTCGCCTTCTCTGCCTGGATCCTCCACCTCTCACGCCAGGCCTTTCCCTCTGGACACCCCTGGGGTGAGTGTGCAGGTCTCAGCTGAGATCACGCACACCGCTGGGCAAACGTGTGTGCGTCCACCAACGCGCAAATGCCCAAATGTCTGTGCTCGCGGGAAGCGCACATCTCAGGTGGGCCTGCACAGTCTCGTGCACGCTCTCCCGGGCCGGATGCCCGGTAGGGGCAGCTGGACGCGCTCAAAGAAAACACGAGAGACACTGTGGATGGTTTTATTGTCAAGAAGTGCCATAAACGGGAAGCGGCTGTGGCTCGATCAGTGGGGCTCCCGTTTACCACGTGGGAGGCCCCGGGTTCGGTTCCTGGGGCCTCCTGGTGAGGGCAGGCCCGCCCGCACGGCGTGGTTGGCTGGCCCAGCGAGCGCAGGCAGCAGGGGGGGGATAGATGGGTAAATAAATAAAATCTTTAAAAAAAAAAAAAAAAGAAGTGCCGTAAAGCCCAGAAGGTCCTGACTAGACTGCAGCACTTCATTCGGCTCCCCTCCAGGCACCTACCCCCACCCCTCACTTACCAGGCGGGCACGCAAGTACGGCGCCCTGATAAATAAGGCTGCACAGCACACAGGCCCTCTCGCCTTGGAACAGTCCTCCCAGCCCAGTGCTCGTGAAATGCACAGCTACCTCGGCCCAAGGCTGCAGTTATGGCTGCCGTCCACTTTGTAGAAGACGCACGGGTAGGTCCTGGCAGGTACAGTAAGGCTCTTCCCTCGCAGACGTCGCGTTCTAGTTCTGGAATCTGTGAATCTGGGGGCTTCCATGCAGAGGGGAAATAAGGTGCAATTAACGGACCTTAGAGCAGGGAGGGTAGCCTGAATTAGCCACGTGGGCCCATTGCAGATGCGAGGGCTCTTTTTAAGAAATCAATTTATTGATGCATATGCATAAAGCATACAACCCGCCCAGAGTGCACAGGCAGTGGAATGTGGTATCACATAGCTGTGCCTTCATCCCATCAGTCATTGTTAGAGCATTTTCATTATTCCAGTAATAATAAAAACAGACAAACAAAAGAAAGCCCAGAACCTTTCATGAGGGGACGCTGTGAAGCTGACACCGCTGAACTGCGTACTCGAAAGTGGTCAGAATGGGAAATGCTGTGCTGCATGTATGTTACCACAAGACAAATCTTAAAACCAAAAGGCTGTCGCAGGTGACTAAGGACAGAGGGAAACGCGTAGTTACTGCCTTCGCCAGCATTGCCGAGTGGAGGGGGCGGGACAAAGTCCCCAGAGCCACCGACCAGGCTCTTGCCGAAATGCAATGCGGACCTAACAAGCCTTGACGCCTCGCCTCACTTTGAAGGGAACGCTGAACAGCTCCTGGAGCACGATCCGCTGTGGCAGAGGGGACTGTGCGCTCCGGCTTAGACCCGCTCCTCATGGAACCCGCATCCTGTGGGCCTGAGCCCGCTGTAGGCCGGGCCTCTCGGGACCTTCGGTGCGGTAAGCCGGGGCTCCGCTGAGTAAGGGTGGCCTTATCAGGACTGCCGAGGTCTTATCAAGAGGAAGAAACCAGAAGCTGGAGTCAGAGAGAGCCACGGGGAAGCCGCAAACCGGGAAGAGACGGGAGGCCAGCGCCATGTGACGGGAAAGCCCGGGAGCCCCGGGATGGCCAGCGGCCAGAGCGCCGGCCCTGGGGAGGCCATCAGCGCCTCCTGCTTGCATTGGCCCTGGGGAGGCCATCAGCTCCTCCTGCTCGCGCCCACCCTGGGGGAGGCCATCAGCGCCTCCTGCTTGCATTGGCCCTGGGGGAGGCCATCAGCTCCTCCTGCTTGCGCCCACCCTGGGGAGGCCATCAGCTCCTCCTGCTTGCGCCCACCCTGGGGAGGCCATCAGCTCCTCCTGCTTGCGCCGGGGAGGCCATCAGCTCCTCCTGCTTGCCCCGACCCTGGGGAGGCCATCAGCTCCTCCTGCTCGCGCCCACCCTGGGGGAGGCCATCAGCTCCTCCTGCTTGCGCCCGCCCTGGGGGAGGCCATCAGCTCCTCCTGCTTGCGCCCGCCCTGGGGGAGGCCATCAGCTCCTCCTGCTTGCGCCCGCCCTGGGGAGGCCATCAGCTCCTCCTGCTTGCGCCAGCCCTGGGGAGGCCAGCCTTCCACCCCCGACGGCTCTTGCTTGAGCCAGCCCGCTGTAGCACCGCAGCTCTGCCAACTTAGAGAATCACAGAAGGAGGGAGAGCTGCGGGGCCTTGTCTAGATTCAGAGACTGCAGATGGATGAAAATGGTGCGGCCACTTTGGAAAATGACTGAGTAGCTTCCAGCAAAACTGAGCACTTCCCGTACGACCCAGCAAGCACGCTTTCGGGCACTTGGCTCAGGGAGCTGAACATTTATGCTCACACAAGAATGTTCACAGCAGCTTTATTTGTTGTGGCAAAATATTGGAAACAGCACAGCTCTCCTTCGACGGGCGGGTGCTGCACCAGACTCTGGCACGTCCATACGACTGAGCACGACTCAGCAGTAAAGCACAGTGAACGAGGAGTTCATGCAACAACCTGGATGGCCCTCAAGGACGTTATGGCTGGTGAAAAACAACAGCCTCAAAAAGCCACATGCTGCATGATTCCATTTATATAAAACTCTGGACAGTGCAAACTAATCTACGGTGACAGAGAGCAGAGCAGTGCCTGTTTGGTGATGGAGGGAGTGGGGACAAAGGGGCACAGGGTAACTTTTTCTTTAACTTTATATTTTGAAATAATTTCAAACTGCGGGACAGTTGCAAAAATAATACAGACCCCATAAAAAGAACTCCAGGGTACCCCTTCCCTCCCAGATACCCAGATCCCACCAGGAAACCTTTGCGGGTGATAGAGACGTTCACTATTTGAATCGTGGTGATGTTTCATGAGCACGCACATGTCAAAACTTAGAAAATTATACACTGTAAATATGCAGTTTACTGTATGCCAATTATACCTCAATAAACTGTATAATAAAAGTGAAGTTTAATAAAACGGAAGGTGGAGGGGAGCGGATGTAGCTCAGGTGGTTGAGTGCCTGCTTCCTATGTATGAGGTCCTGGGTTCAATGCCTGGTTCCTCCTAAAAAAAAAAAAAGAGTAAGGAAGGTGAGGAGAACCAGAGAGCTGGCACACGAGAGGGACAGGCCCCGTGTCACTGGCTTGGAAGATGGGGAGGGGGCTGTGAGCTGGAGAACTGGGCAGCCTGCAGAAGTGCGAAGCCCAGGGGTCCAGACTGCACTAGAGGCTTGAGAAGGAAGCCAGCCAGGCCGATGATTTACCTCTAGCCCGTAAGACCCACTTCGGACTTCTCAACTGCAGGACGGCAGGATAATAAATCTGTGTTGTCTCAAGCCACTGAACCTGGGGCACTTGTCGGAGCAGACCCTCCCTCTCAGTGTCTGGTCCTGGGAGCCTGACCACACCTGCCTGTTCTCTGCCCCTTCCTGTTTGCCGTGCTTTCTCGCCTCTTTGCTCTGGAGTGCTCTGTCTCCGTGTCTGCACCCCCGATGCAAGGCCTCTTCGACACTGGGGTCTTCCTGGATGTGGGCCAGGAGTCCTGGGGAAATGCATCCGTGTCCTCAGGAACCTTGTACTGGCTCCAAGCCAGAGGCCTTAGCGCTTCACAACCTCAGCTGCAAGTGAGAATCACCTGCCTGCGGAGCTTCTGCCTCCTGCTGCCCGGGCCACACCCAGGCTGCCTCGCCAGGGACCGGCCCGGGCATCCGTGGTCTTCAGAGCTCTTCCCGCCATCCCCCAAGCTGGGAATCCCGCCCTCCACGGTGTGCTGGGCAGGGGGACCTGTGTGTCTGTTTCTGCCCGCCGGGGGCAAGCTCCGGGAAATGGAGCCTGGCCGTCGTGTCCGCTCCCGCACCCCCTGCCTGGCACAGCAACTCTCAGTAGCCGGCCAAAGCCAAGAGCCCTTCGGCTGACTGCCCGTCCCTGGCGGGCACCGGGCTCAGCGCCCAGGCCTGGGGCCCCAGCCTGGCCCGGGAAGCTCTCGTGTCGCTGCCACTGGCCGTCTGCAACCAGGTGAAGAGGCTTCCAGCTACCAAGGCTCCAGCGCACCCTTCACGCCCGGTCACCTTGAGTCCACGCCCGACGTTTCTAGGCTGCCTGGGCAGGTGCGAGGCCGAGAGCCGCTCTGCCAGGAAATGCCTCCCGTCTCAGGACTTTCTCCCACCCTTGCCAGAGTCCATAACGACTCCACGCTTGTCCCCTAACGAGCCGGTTCACGCTGTCTCCAGAGAACCGGAAGGGTGGAGGTGAGTGTGTGTGAGCCGGTTTGGCTTTGCTTGCTCCAGGTGACCGTGACGGCCGCTGCCTCTTAGCATCCACGCGCTCCCCCTCCTGGTTTGAGGAGCCCCCAGTGCTGGCCGCGCAGTGGAGCGCGACAGCTCGATACCCACGCCTGGCACCGGGGATGCTGAAGGAGGGGCAGGCCTTGGCCCCTCCCTCAGTTCTTTCCCTTCTGTTCCTTTCCCCCCTTCTCTCCTCCACATCCAGGGACCTCTCATCCTTTTAAAGATCCTCAAGTAGGAAAGACAGCCATGGTCCTGCGCCGGGGACCGAGATAAGGTGATGGAGTGCAGCCACCATTAACCAAAACCTGTCATTCCCGAATTATAGAGGTGCACAGGGTGGAAGAGTGGATGGACGCCTATGCCAGCAGGAGGGAAGATGAGTGGGAATGATTTCAGGAAGGCTTCCTGGAGGAGGTGACCTGTAAATGAAGGGAGGGTTGGGTTGAGTGGGACAGAAGTGAAAAGGCATGAAAAAAGAATGTGAAGCCTCTTGGGGGAGAAATGGGAAGGTTAGAAACCCCCTTGAAGATCACGCTCCCCAACTCCCTCTCGCTGTGCCTCCCCCCAGAGAGCTCCCTGAACCGGGATTGCTTCCCTGATGACTCGGTTTTGAAAGATGCCGCAGTTTACACTGTGCTTTAACCTAACTGGAAGCTCTGTTAGGGCAGGGCAGCCTTCCTGTGCAGCTGCCCCAGAGGGGAGGCCAACTTCAGGAGGGTGGGCTTGAAATGGAGGCAGGAGATTCGGCCAGGTCACCTGGTCAGTCCTGACGTCCAAAGACATGGCCTGTATTACAGGCAGCTCTGTAGAGCCGTGACCTCATTTAACCCTCACGCGAGCTTTGGGTTCGAGTCCAGTCCTTTACAATGAGGACACGGGGGTTCGAGCATGGTAAGGGATTTGCCTGGATGAAACAGCTAGTTTTAGAGGCAGGGCCAGGACAGAAATTTAGATCTACTGCTGCCAACATTACTTCCTTTCTTCTGAGACATTCTCTCTCTCTCTCTCAAGTTATTTTTTTATTTTTAAAGCTTTAGATTATATAAATGTCACAGGGGATTCCAATATGCCCCATCCCCACCCCTCCCACACTTTCCCCAATTAACAACATCTTTCATTAGTGTGGTGCATCTGTTACAATTGATGAACACATATTGAAGCATTGCTAAGATTCTAGTTACATTATAGTTTACACTTTGCCCTGCACAATTTTATAGGTTTTGACAAAATGTATAATGGCCTGTATCTGTCATTGCAATGTCATGCAGGACAATTTCAATGTCCCCAAAATGCCCCCATGTTACACCTATTCTTCCTCTCCCTCCCCTCAGAACCCTGTGACCATATCAATGACACAAGGTCTTCCACTGCCAGAATAATCATACGTCTACTTTAGTCCATAGCTGCTTCCCCCTTATGTTTGCCCTTTTCCACCTAGAAACCTCCTTCTTCGCTCTCCCTTTAAATCTGTGCTCTGGCAGCCACAGTTTCTCTGAGAGGTTTTCCCCTCGGGGCTGCTCCCTTGTTCCCTCTCTTCCTAACAAGCCCCTGCCGATGCCCCTGGCATCTTTTGCCATCATTTAAATCCTCCCTTAGCATTCCCTGTCCACCCTCCTCAGTGTTTCCTAGGCCTTCTGCCCCCAACTCCCTACCGCTTTCCTTTTAGGAGCTGTGCACTCATTCACCCACGCAGCAACTTTTGTTTTAAACAGACCCAAACGGTTAAGGCTTTATTTACAAAGCTTCTTGTGTTGTTTTTTTTCATTCAACAATTCAGCAACTATTTATTAAGCCCTTCCTATGAGTTAGGACTCAGAGGGAGCAAGACAGCCAAGGCCTTGTCCCCTGCCTATTTAGGTTCTGTCAGAGCGCTCAACAACAAACAGGTAAACAAATAAGTTAACAAGGTAATCATAGACTGTGAGGAATGCCTTGAGACTACAAAGTGGGCATTTATGGGGAATTTACTGGAGCAGGTGTGGAACTTCTGATAGTGTGTGAGCTGAGACCTGACTGACCAGAGGGAGCCAGTGGTGAGAAGAGTCAAGAGGGAAAGCTCCTGATGGACCGAGGGGTGGGGAGCGCGGCCTGACGTGGGATTGGAGCTCTCTGAGGAGCCAGTGGTGCAGGGCCCCAGGCTCCAGGGCCAGGGGTTTTGTCCTGAGAGCAGTGGGGTGCCGCTGGAGGGCTTGGCAGGGGCTTCCAGGGCATTCAGAAGCCCACCTCGTCCGTCCTCGGGGTCTTTTCTCTCTATTCCTGTCCTAATGCTCGAACTCCTTCACATCAATGACATCTGGGTGAGTGTCCCATTTCCAGGTCCACTTCCCTGCCGGGGAATGAATCTTCCAAACAAAGTATTTATTAACCCATACTGAGTTTGCTGGTGTGATCAGATGCTGCTAATCTGATCCGGGTCTCCACCTTTGTTGGAGAATTCAAAGAATCATAGCTTTGTAGAATGCTAGAGTTGAAAGGACATTAACAACCATGCCTTCTAATCTTCACATTATACTCAGGGAACCGGAGGCCCAGAGAGAGGGCCTAGCTTGTCCCGCAAGAATCTTTCTTGTCTCCGTCCCTTGGGGGGCAGGAACAGGCTCCTTCCTGCCTCATAGGCACTGATTTCGGTGAAATCGAAAAGGTCTTAACTGAGCTCTCACTGTGTCCCCAGAGTTGGGGCCCAGGATCCCAGGGGACAAAAGGAGCGAATGCAAGGTCCACACACACAACAGTGGTGTGTGCTGAGCAAAACAGGCCCTGCCCTCGGCGAGCTTAGAGTCTGAGCTCAGGGGCGCTACTGAGCAATCCCGCGGTTATACAAACTGCGGCAGGGGGCATATTGGAATCCCTACAATTTTTGTGTAACATTTATGTAATCTAAGTATCTTTTAAAACTTTAAAAAAATATATTAAAAAACAAACAAACAAACAAAAAACTGCGACAGGAGGAAGGTCCTGGCCAGGAGAGCTGCAGCAGGAATCCTCAGTGCAGGAAGCAGGGAGCGCTGCAGGTGATTTAAGCAGCAAGGGGTTTGCTACAGAGCATGAAGTGAAAACAAAATCAGTGGAAAGGCTGGAGGTTAGAAGTCCGTCTCGGCTTCGAGGTCCATCCCCGTAGGTCAGAAATGCTGCAGCCCCCGCTAGCCCGGCAGCCTGCGCCCCACCTGTCCCACCCCCATGGGCAGCTCTTGCTCCGGGAGCTTGTCACCCACTCTGCTGTAGAAAACGGCCCCTGCCCACTTCCTCCCTTCAGGTCTCCTACAAATACATCTATGTGGCAGAGCCTAATTCACTTCCAGAATCCTAGCTGCAAGGAGGTCTGGGATGCAGTAGAGCTTTTTACTTTCCATCCTCTCCAAGCAGAAGGAGAAAGAAGTCAATCCACATATCTAGGATTGCAAGATAAAAGAGAGGTGCTTATACTAAACATAATTCACCCTTTATCTGAAATTCACATTTAACTGGGCACCCTGAAGTTTTATTTGCTAAATCTGGCACTCTCCACAGTTTCCGCCCACAGACTGACAGCGGGACCCCAGTTTAGGTGTGGGGGGCCAAGGAGGGCCGCCTGAGGAGGTGATGGTTACTGTCGGCCTGAGAGAGGAGTGCATTTGCTGGGCACCGAGAAGAGAGGAGGACACTCCAGGCAGAGGGGACAGCGCTGCAAAGACCGAGACGGAAGATGTGGGCTCGCTGAAGCAAAGCTGGGGCCTGGTGAGCCGGGGTAAAGGCAGTGCGAGGTGAGGCTGGAGGCCTGGGGCCAGGTCGGGCGGGGTCTTCAGCTTTGCGTTGTGCAATGGGGGGGCCACTGACACGCCAGGGGCTTCCCCCCGGAACTGTGCAGGGCCGTCCTCCCGAGGAGGGAAACCGTTCCAGTAACTTGGGCGAGAGTCAGGTGGGAGCCGGGAGCTGGGAAGCAGCAGCCCCTCCTGACATGGACTGTGAACACGGAACCTGGCCACAGGGAATGAGGAGAGGAGGGTCCTGGCCGCTCTGCTGGGAGCGCTGTTTAGAAGCTTTGGCCATCGAGACTGGACGACAAGAAAGGAGGGGAGGACAAAGTGATCGGATGGACAGCAGGGCAGGACTGCCTGTCCTCTCTGCAGAACGTTCTCCAATGTGCCTGCGTGCGCTCTCCCTCCCCCTCCTTCCCCTCCACCGTTTCCTCTCTCCCCTTCTCTCTCCTTTCTTTTTGCTCTGCAGTCATCCTATTACTGGACAGAATCAGAGGCTCCACAAGCGAGCTGGAGTGGGGAAGTGAGAAATGGGGAGGTTTCCCCGTTTCCTGGTGGGCTGGTAAAGCACTGCGCCTCTCTTCCTTGGACTCCAGGAAAGGGTGAGGCTGGGGAGCACTGCAGGAAGGAGTGGGACAGGAGATTGCCTAGCCCAGGCCCCTGGTTGTAAAGCGAGGAAACCGAGGCTCACACAGGCAAGCCCCTCACCCATTCTGACTCAGCAACGTGGAGTCTGTACCGTGTTGAGCACATATACCCGCAGCTGGAGCCCAAACACATGGCTTCACGACATGACTCGCCTGTTAGTTCTGTGGCTATAGAGTGGAAATAATCATACATCAAACAATTGTTTTAAGGATCAGATGAAATGATTTGTATCTATTCACTCAACAAATATTTATTAAGCACCTACTAAGTGCCTGGAACTGTGCTGAGAGCTGAGGACTCAGCAGAGAACACAGCAGGCAAGCATCTCTGCCTTCTAATGCGGAAGATGTTGATAATAATAAGTGGAATGTACAGGACTTGCTGTAAAGCAGCATGAGTCTGGAAGGAAGTCTGGGAGGGGTGATAATTTCAGTAGGGTGTTGAGGGGGCCGCCTTCAGAAGGGAATACTGCAGCAGAGACTTGAAGACTGAGAGAATTAGCCACGTGCTTTCTGGAGGGAAAGGCAGGGCAAAGGCCGGAGGCAGAAGCTGCTGCATTTGTTTGGATTTGGCACCAAGGCCAAGCGGCTGCAGCCCAGGGGAGCAGAGGAGAGCAGCAGCTAGAACCGTGGCAGGACAGAGCAGGACCTCGAGGCCGGGGCAAGACTCAGCTCGGTGGGAGCCTCTGCGGGTGGGAGGTGCTGGAGGTGGAGAGAAGGGGTCGAGCTGTGGCAGCAGCTGGTGAGAGCTGCCCGAGCTCGCCCTGGGTTGGAGAGAAGAGTCCAGGAGGCTCCGAGGGCCGGAACGCGTGGGAGGATGGAGCTGCCAGTGACCGGGAGCCAGGAGCGAAGACGAGGAGCTGAATGTTGGACGTGCTGAGCTGAGCTGCCATTAGACGTGCAAGGGCTTTGTCAGCTGTGCAGCGCCAGCGGCACACCAAAAAGAACAAGATCGGCGCGCAGGGGGCTTCGCTGCACCAGGGGAGCATGTACGTCCCAGGTACCCGAGGAGGAAACGCGGCCCACGCAGAGTAAGGGGCCTGCGGCTCGCTGGCCCGAGGTCAAAGGCCAAGAGGCAGAGCCGCCGGACTGCGAGTTTCTTCCCGCCCCCGAACAGTGTGGGAACCAGTCTCCCGGCTCCCGGGGACTCAGAGACACAGCGAGGGTGTGGGGTGCGACAGTGAGTCAGAGAAGTGGAGCCAGAAAGGACGCGCGGCGCAGCGCAACCCGGCAGCCCAGAGTGACCTAGAAAACCCCGGCGCGCGGCCACGTGCCGCGGCCACCCAAGGGCCCGCCCTGCCCGTCACTCCTGGTCCGGTGACCCGTCCCCCGAGCGCCCCTGGCGCCCTTAACCGGAGCGCGGCGGCACCCGGCGGCACCCGCGCGCTACAGGCGCATCCAGCCTGCGGCGCGGCGCGGAGCGGGCAGCTCTGTCCTCCGAGCGCCTCTGCGCGTCCTGGAAACCAACACTGGTGGACATCCACGCCACGCCACGCTCCCGCCCCCAGGGGAGGTGAGCAGGCAGGGCGGGAAGGGACTGGAGAGAATCTGTCCTGGGGTGGGTCTGAGGAAGCTGTGGCGATGCGCCCACACCTGGGAGGAGAAAGGCGAAGGCTGCAGGGAAATGGGCGCTGAGGAGGAATTAGGGGAGAACAGCACGATGAAGGGGCCAAGTTAGGGGAAGGGGACGAGGGTGAAACAGCAGAATGAATGGGGATCAGGGACTGAGGAGAGGCGGTAAATGATGAACTGCTCAGCACATCACGTGTTTCAGTTTTTCACCCTTATGAAGCAGGCATTGTTACTCCCACTTTACAGATTAGGAAAGGTTGAGTGGCTTGCACGGTGTGACACAGCTAGCAGGAACGTGAATGCTTTGTCCTCTGCCTCAGGCTGCTTCTGCGTGTGGCCTATGGAATGGAGAAGAGAGCCCAGGCTTTCTTTTTTCTTTTTTTTTTTTTTTTCCCTATAACATTTTTTGGTTTAATTATGAGGACAGACCAAATATGTTCACAATGTTTTAAATAATGCATTACCCCCAGCCCACTCATGACCATTTTCACAATTAAGGTATGATAGGGAATACTCGGTTCCTTAGAACAAACCACATATAGTTTCTTTTTCAGAGCCTCCAGTAGACTGTTGTCCAAGATATAGAATTTAAAGAAGTTGGATTAAGATTTGTGTTTCCAGAAAACAAGAAGGAACTTTCACGTTCGCCTTTACCTTTTTTGATGAATGATGAATGTGGTACTGCTTTTCCAAATATCAGACTTTCCATGTTCTGGAGAAACCGCGACAGTTGCTTCGGAAGGCTGCTCCTAGCTCGGGAGAGGGTGAGGGGCTGGAGGGCTCCCTCTGGGGGAGTGACACAGCTGGCGATGGGGTGGGGTGGGGTGGGCCAGGGCCTTCCGGGCAAAAAGCCCCTGGGTGGAGTGGTAAGTGTGTGGGAGAGCCCAGGGCTGATGGTGTCAGGAGAGGCAGTGGGGACAACGTGGGGGTGTGAAGGGGGCTAGGTGGGGGAGCTGAAAAGCATCTAATCCATGCGTTCCTGAAAACCACTGCACACAGCCACAAAAAGGGCTGAAACAGCTGGTGTTGTGTACACAGAGTCGCCACATACCCGCCTGCCACTGCACAGCTGTCGGGGTTGCAGAGGGATCTTTCGCCCACAGGCTTATGGGGCAGGGAGGTGAGTCTCCATTGCGTCAGGTGATAGGGACGTGATAGCTGGAAAAGGTGCTTATTAGAAGTTCCTCACTTGTGCAGCTCTGAAAATTCTAAAACTGAGCTGGTTTTCTATTACTCTAATTTTAGAAGTTGACTCTTTGCACTTAGTTCCCTGAAGGATATTGACCAGACCTCCTCAGTTTTGCTCACAGGAATAAGATAGAGTCTCAAAGCAAAACCAGACAGAATGGTGTAAATCTGTAACTTTCTCAGAGACAAAAAGGTTGATGTCCTTGTGTGGTTGTCTGAGAGAGGAGCCAGGAAGGCCTTGCACCTGCACAACTCTAAATAAATTGTGGTTGATCAGCCGCTGAAATCAAGGGCAAGTTGGATGTGCTTGAGACAATGCAGACTGAGGAATTGCATGTACCCTCTTCTCAAGACCTCTGGCTTCACTTGTTTTTCTTCTTCCCTACCCTCTCCTTTGCCTATAAAAGCCGGAGCTCCCGTTTTCACTTTGAATGGGTTTGGGGAAGATCCCCCCAGTTCCTTGCTTGTGAACTCGCCATGAATCACCTTCTCACTGGGAGCCGTGTCTCTCCTTTGGGCAGTCTCTCTGTTGGAAATGGCCGCGCTCACAGCAGCACTCACTAGGCGTCCCTGAGTGCCAGGTGTCAGGGGAAGTGCGTTCACACTTGTGATCTCATTTACCCAGGTAGTGGTTGAAGTGAATGCAGAATCATTTGGACTGACATGAGACCTCTAGGACCCCCGGTCAAGAGAGGAAAATGAAGTGCACGATCCTATGCGCTGTGAGTCAGGGAAGCCGAGAGGAGGTGTGTGGGGAGAAGGGCAGGCAGCTCAAGTGGAGGAGGGTCACGGCGCTGGAGCTGGGAGTCAGCCTGTCATCCTGGTTTGTGGGGGCTTAAGTGGGGGCGATCGTCCCGGCTGCACTTGGAGCATGCAGGAGTGAGGCTGGGGGAAGGAGAGGGGCCAGTTAGTGTGAGACCACGAGGGCTGGCCAAGGCCATGGCCGGACAGCCACACACATGCACGTTTATTTATTTTTAAAAGGTTTATTTATTTATTTACTTTTTATCCATTTTAGCCGCCCCCCCCCCGTTTTTTGTCCATTTGTGTCCATTTGCTGAGCAATTCTCTGTGTCTGTTTCCTGCCCTCTCTTCTCTTCTCATCCTTCTCCTCCTATCTTCTCCGGGATCCGATCCTGGGAACCTCTGATGTGGGAGAGAGGCGTCCTACTACCGCCTGCGCCACCTTAGTTCCTGGTTTTTTGGTGCGTCTCGTCTTGGCTCTCCCTTGTGTCGTTCTCCTGTTGTGTCATCATCTTGCTGCGTGGCTCGGCAGGGCCGGGTGGCCCGCGCACCTTCTATATTTTTCTTTATTTTACTGGGAGGTCCTGGGGATCGAACCCAGGTCCTTCCATATGGGAAACGGACGCCCAGCCATTTGAGCTGCATCTGCCCTGCATGCACGCTTTTAAATGCCCGTGAACATGCATGTAAACACACAGAGACCACATCCAGCTAGGAGCTGGGGAGCCGGTGGCCAAGGGAGACTTTCACTTTATTCATCTTTTTGGATTCTTTACAGACAATGTGATACTGAAAGATAATTGTCATCACCAAATTTGCAGAGGCGAAATCCGAAGCCCGGAGGGGTAAGTAACTTGGTCAAGGTCTTAGGAAAAGTAAATCTGGTAAAAACCAGATTTGAACCTAAAGAAGGAGAAGGAGAACCACTGGGGGAGGATGACAGGAAGTGAGAAGGAAAGACAGACTGGCACTGCAGGCAGGCGGGGGCGGGGCGAGATGAGGGGCTGAAAGAGCAGGAGAGACGCTGCCTTGGGCGGAAATGGGGAGTGAGGCCAAGAACAGCAGAGCTGCGAGATTGGAAGGGCTTGTGGGGAGAGGCAGGCGTCACCAGCAGAGAGGCGCCCTGACGGAAGGCGGAAAGGCTGTGTCCTGTGTCCTTAGCATCCCCGGGGAGGTCGGGTGGCAGGCACCTGGCGCGCTGCTGGCTTAGCACCTGTGAGTCACCGGATCCCAGAGACTGGCGGAAGAGTGACATCATCGCCCCAGAAGGCAATGTGCAGAGACAACAAAACCCTGGGGGTCCAGGGGCCTGAACCTGTGTGGGCAGAGGCCACTGTCACAAAAGCAACCGTGAATTCACATCTAATAAGCTTTCCTCGGGGCTCAAATGGATAGGTGAGGAGTCACTGGGAGTCTGTGATACCAGGCAGGATGACAAACAAAAACAGTCCAGCCAAGAAAACCAGCTGCAGTTCTCTGCCCTGGGTGAGGTCCCAGCCAAGGCCACCCTGGCAGCCAGCTCCTCCCCAAACACAGCTCAGTTTCTCAGGGCCCTGGCATCCCGGCGGCTGGGAGGGTCAGCTCTGTGACATAGGATTGTGCAGCTGGGCTAGGGGCTAGACACTGGAAATATTTGAAAACTCAATTGCATTGACCTAGATTCCATATAGACACACCCACCCAACCCCACTATCTCATACTTCCCCCAATTCCCCTAAACACTGAGAAAGGAAAAAAGGTCTGACGTTCAGAAGCTGGCCTGAAACACACAGCTAAGCCGGCTATCCTCCTAGTATCCTCCTATTCTGTGAGGCACCATCTCACAGAATAACGCCAGACAAGGTTAAGGCAAAAAAGAGACAAGGCAAGGCATCATTTTGTCCAAGCACAGACAAAAACAGGGTCACCGCGTCACCCACAAAATACCAAATACTCCTTCTCTTAGCCAGAATGAATGTGCCACTTTACCAATCGCAGCTTTATCCTCGCACTAGTGTCCATTCCCTACAGATAAGATTTATTGAGATACCCAATCATAGACTCGCTCCCACTTTCTGACAGCATTCAAGTTACAGTGAACCCCGCTTCCGTGGACTCTCCCCCCAAATACCCAGCCAAGCCCGCATCCTATAACAGGGTTCTTCCAGCACCCTCTCTGAGATGTCACACCTTTTCCCAAGGTGTGCATTTTCCTGACTGCAGAGAGTTGTGAACCCAACTTGCTCAGCTACAGGTGTGTTCCTGGGTCCTTTGAGAACTCAGGGTCTTCCTCATTCTTGCCCTCTGAGATCCATGCTGAGTGAACCCAAGCTGAGTGGGAGAGGACAGTATGATGGCAGGAGGTGCCGAGCAGGGACAAAACCAGACGTGTATTCACTCAACAAATATTTATTAAGCACCACACACTGTTCTAGATACTTAAGGACAGCAGACAAATAAAGCAGGATTCCCGACTTTCCAAGAAGCGTAAAGGGATCGTTATGACTTTATGGAGACCGGTGCAGTGGCTGAGGTAAGCTCTGGGAATGCCGTGTGCTCACAGGAGGGGAGTGGGAGATCGGGGAAGGCTTTCTGGGGGAGGGGGTAGTTGAGGCCCTGGGGGCTGGGGACTAGCTCCAGATGGGGGCAACCAGAGCAGGTGAGGGAGCTGAGAAACAGCGTGGCGCTGGTGGGACGCTAAGCAGGTCGGTCTTACTCTAGTAAAGCTGACAAATGGGAAGCAGGGGGGCAGGGGTTCGACTGGAGTTTGGACTTTGTCCTTTAGACAAGAGGGGATCGTTGAAAGAGTGCGTAAGTCCTGACATGATCAGATTATGCTTTAGAAAGAATTTGAAGGCGTAGAACAAGACGTATTGACAGGTGGATGGGTGGAGACATCGCTAAAGCAAGCTCAGCACAGTGTTGGCGGTAGACTCAGGCGGCCTCTGGGCAGCCGCCGTAAAATTTCAGCCCTTCTGTATATTTGAAACTTTTCATTGGGAAAATAATGACTTTGGCCTGGTCGTGGAGGATGGATTGGGGGGATAATTCTAGAAACAGGGCATCAGGGAGGCGTCTCTGATGGTCTAGTGTGGGCAGAGGAAGGGAAAAGGCGGAAATGAGCGGAGTCTGATGGAGGAGGCCGTCTACAGGACCCTGAGAATGAGAAGGAGGCGCTGACACCCAGGTGGTCTGGGGGGGCAAGATGACTTGAGGGTCTCAGAGTGTCTGTGGGAAGAGGCTTCGGGAGCTCAGCGCCCCCTGACTCCTTAAAGGCGCCATTCCGGGAAGCCCACCCTGGCCCAGGCCCTTGGCCTCTCGCTGACCACTTGGCTTCCCAGCCGCACACTGTATGATGGCCAGGACCCACTCCAGGTACATGGACTTCGGAAGGGTTCACCCGTCCCCTTCCCCGGCACAGTTGAAGGCTCGGGTCCACGCTGGCAGACCTCGCCCAGTCTGAAGTTGCCGCAGAGCGTGGCTTCGTCCACTGCGTGTGCACAGGCCCTGGGCAAGGGGGGCGGGGCGGGGGCCAAGGGAGTGCGGCGCCGCCTCTGGCCCAAGTCCAGGTGCACTGAGGCCGGCGCGGGGGGCTTGGCGAGCACACGCTTCCTAGGGAAGAGCCGGGAAGGCTCCCAGGAGGAGGTGGCCGGAGCTGGTCCACGAGAACTGGGTGGGATTCCCCAGGCGTCAGGCTTTTGCTGGAAGGAGGAACCAGGGGCGGCTCTAACTGAGTAAATATTTATTACGCAACTACCTCATTCCACGGGTGTCGGGAGTGGGTGGGGAATAAGAAATCGGCAGGACAGCCCCGTAAGAGCTCCCTTCCTAGCCAGGAAGCTAAACCTGCCTTCCGGTAACCGTGACGACGGGGTTGAGCACAGCGAAACGGCGAGTGTGGACTTGGCTCCTCCTTGGGGTTGGGGAGTTGGAATGCTGAAAGGAGGCGCGGCGGGTCCCCGCCTGCGGGCTCACCTGGCAGGCAGGTGAGGGCTCCGCGTGCGCGGCTCGCACCTGCTGACGTAATCGCCTCGCGGTCCGGGGGAACTGGAAGGGCAGCCTGCGGGCTGACGCGCGCCCCTGGAATGCGCTCGGGGCGTTGGCGGCTCCCGCGGGACACCCGCCACCCGCGCGGCCCTGCCGCCACCCCGCCGCCGCCAGAGCCTCGGGCGCCCCCTCCTCGCTGCCGGCTGCAACGCCCCGGGATCCTGGGCTCGGCGCGAATCCTGGGGCTCGCTCCCCGGGGTCATCTGGCTTCCCAAGGCCCTCGCGCTTTTGCTTTGTCGGGTCTTGCGGGAAACGGGGGCAGCCCTGCTCTGGACCCATCTTTGGCAGCACTCTCGATGGTCGAGATTCTTGTTGCGGATGCTGGTGGTGAGAGTTCAAGGGGCTGACGGCGCTAGGCCGGGAATTCATTTTGGTTTCTGAGTGTGAGGAACCAGAAAAGGCCGGCGGATTCGCCTGGGAAAGGCGCGCCTACACCCACTTCCACCAGCCTTCGGCGATAAACAAAATCCGTCCAGTGCTTGGGAAAGGTCTGATCCAGGAGGCAGCGCTGAGATGCCACCTTCTATTACTGACTCTTCAAACAGCAGGAGCTCCTGGGTGCCCATCACCTGCTGCCTCCCACTCACCCTCCCTCTTTCCCCACCAGATTGCTTTTAAGCAAATCTCAGACATCGTGTCGTTTAACAGATAAAAACGTCAGTATGGAAAGGACCCCTGTAAAACAGAACCATTTCTGTGAACCCACAACTTCTCTAATAGAGCGAAACCAAACCAAAGTGCAGTTATCACACCGGAAACACAGTTTTTAAATATAATCCAAATATGCAGGCATTCAAACTTCTCTGCCTCATACTTTTAAAAATTAAATCACGACTTATTCAAATCAGGATCTCATCAAGCTCACCGTCGTCTTGGTTGATGTGTCCTATAAGTCTCTCTCTCTCTCTCTCTTTTTTTTGTTACTATATATTTTTTTAAAGATACTTAGATTACATAAATGTTACACAAAAAAAATAGGGATTCCCATATGCCCACCTCCCACACCTCCCACAACCTCCCACCGAAACATCCCTCATCAGTGTGGCTCATCACCCGCAACAGATACACACGTCCTGGGGCTTTGCCACCAAGCATGGGCCATAGTTCACAGTGTAGACCACTCTCTCTCCACACAGTTCTGTAAGTTCTATGATGGTATGAAATGGCCTAGTATAAGTCTCTTTAAATCTACAGGTTTCTCTCTCCCCGCCCCTTTTTTTCCTGGCAATTTATTTGATTGATGAAACTGGTTTGTTGTCCTGTGAGTTTTCTCATCCTGGGGTTTGTTGACTGCAACTCCACGGGGCTGTTAAAGCACCTGCGAGAGCTAGTGCCCTGATGGGATTGAGTTCAGCCTCTTTGGCAAGTTTAGGGTCGGTTGTTACTTCCTTTTGCATCATACCAGGAGCCATATAATGTTGGGTTGTCCCTCTTTTTATGACGTTAGGGTTGATCAGTGGGTTCAGGTGTTTTCAGCCTGGCCCCTTCACCGTAAGAGCCCTCATAAGCGTTCCACTTATTTCTAGCAGCCACTGTAATTTTTGCCCAGGTCCACTATTTCATTAGGAATTATAAAAAGAGTGCTATTTTAGCATCCCTTCTTCATTTAACAGGGGTTTGGAGAAAAGAACTTTCCCTCAACCTTTTGGTTATCCTGAGATATGTTTGCACAAGAATGGTAGGATAAATGCTTGAGCCTTTTTCACAAAGGTGAGTGGGTTCACTGACACCCCCAAAAGGGACCAATGAGCTTATTTTCTAGTCACCATAATGAGCTGGGGGAAATTTTAAAAAAAAACATATGTGATGTTTTAATCAACTGCAATTATTGTCCTTATAGATGCTAAAGGTATCCCATCTTTGACCTTCAAATTGGCTCCTGAATCATTTTGACATGACCCCAGCAGTCTTTAACAGCTTCCGCACAAGCTGCTGGAATAAGATGTTCTAGACTCATCTTGAGCAGCTCCTCACAAATCTAAAATTAGCCAGTTCTCCAAAGAGCCATTTTTCCTTTCCTGGGAAATGGTATTTAGAGACCATAATCTGGGTGTAAGGCTTATTGGATACAGTTAGGTTATTGTTTCCAGGCCTTCCTTGTGGGCAGAACTAAAAAACACATTTTTTTTTTAATTTAGGAGAAAATACATCATGAGTTCATATTGCTTTTCCAATTCAAATTTAAAGTTATTGTTTTTATCTTCTTTTACGTCACATTTATAAGAGAAACTTTAATCTTTTCTTTTGGGTTGGAAGTCTTGGTTCCTAGTAACATAACTACTTATTTGTTTTGTCCTATTATAAGTGAGCATATACAGACATACACATATGAACACATGTAGCAGATTCAGAGAAACGATATCAGTATTACCAATGTGGTTCCTGGAAAGCTTGGCATTTGCAGCCCTTTTCATTAGGATATACCCCACTAAAGACATACAGCCAAATTTCTGTGTTTTAACCCAGGTGTCCATCAACCGATGAATGGATAAACAAATCGTGGGGTATACACACGATGGAATATTATGCAGTGGTAAGAAAAAATGAAGTCGTGAAGCATATGACAACATGGATGAATCTGGAGGACATTATGTTGAGTGAAGCAAGCCAGACACAAAAGGACAAATACTTTTTGAATGTGCTACTATGAACTAATATATTATGTGAAATATGAATATGGATAGAATTGCATATATGACCATTTTTCTTTGAAGCTGAATAAATGTAAGTTAATACTACAAACAGTTTATATCAGACAAAAAAGAAACATACTAAGTGAAGGAGAGCAGAGTAGTACACATTGTATGATTCCATTTATATGAAATGTAAATATGAATTAATTATAAAGATGAGATGAGACTGGTCGCCATGTAGGTCTGAGGAAGGGATGCTAAGGGGTGTGAGTGTCTCTTTTTGGAGCAATGATATTGTTCTAAGATTTCTGATGACGAATGTACAACATTGTGGTTATACCAAAAGCCATTGATTGTGCACTGAGAATAGAATAGCCAGAAGCAGCAGCTGTGGACAGTGGGGGAAGCAGAGAGAGATTGAGAGGGGAGGGATTTTCTTGTTCGTCTGTCTGGTTTTTTTTTATTATTATTATTATGGAAATAATGAAAATGCTCTTATAATGATTGGAGTGATGAATGCACAACTATGTGATTATACCAAATACCATTGATTGTACACTTTGGATGAATTGTATGTTTTATTAATATGTATCAATAAAATGGATTTTTAAAAAACAACAATCTGTTTTAAAGTCACTTAAAATAATTCTTCTCTGGATGGTTAAGCTACCAATTACATACACAGCTTCACTGTTACATTTTAATTTAGTTTTGTTTTATAATATAATGGTGTCTCCCCTACCTAATTTTTTTTAAAAATTAGTTTTTGGTTTCTTCTTCCACTTCTATATATATGTATGTATGTATGTATTCCCCCCTTTTCAGGTAAAATGTATCACACTACATGCTCTGTTCCACTCCTTGCCTTTTTCACTTAACAATAGCCCCTGGAGATCATCCTAAAATAGTATATTCAGATATTCCGCATTTGCAGGTACTGCAGAACGGGTAGGAGCGGAGTCTGGGGCGCAGGGACGCCACGTCCGTGCCAGGAGCCCCCAGCGCAGCCTTCCTGGGGGTTCCAACCCACCAGCTGCAGCGCACCCCCGAGGGCGGCGGGAAAGGCCCCGAGCTCCTCTAGGGGCTCACGGTGATCTGGGTGCCGGCGAACAGGAGCCGGAAAAAGGGGAAGACGCGCCCCGGGAAGGTGCCGTGGAAGGTGTAGAGGTGGCCGCCCGTGGCGGCGTCGTGGAAGACCACCTCCCCGCGCTCGTGGTCCACGCAGACGCGCAGCCTCCGCGGGCGCGCCGGCAGCTCCTCCCGCGAGCCGGGCTCGGCCAGCGCCTGGCACTCGGCGCCCGTCACGCGCAGCGCCCAGAAGCCGGCCCGCGGCTCGAGCATCAGGAAGCCGCGCCGGGCCGCGTGCTCCGAGACGACGCCCACGACGCAGGCCCCGCCGCCCGGGCCGCGCAGCTCCGCCTCCCAGGCCTGGCGGCCCGCGCAGAGCCCCGGCGCGCCCGCGACGCAGCGGAACGGGTAGAAGCGCGCAGGGTCCGCGGGCGCCTCCGCGTCGCCAGAGGCGGCCAGATCCAGCGTCACGGTCTTGAGATCCTGGGAAAGCACGAGGTCCGGGTGCGCCGAGGCCGCGTCCAGGGTCACGGGGGCTGCGCGAGAAGAAGGGGCAGCCGGGTCGAGCCGTCCAGCCCCCTGCCTCTGAGCTCCCCGGGATGTTCTCCCCAGGCGCGGCCCTCGCTGGCCTCTGAGACGTCCTGGCCCCTCCCCTCCTCCTGGAGTCGATCCCTGGATTTCACCACGTGCCGCCCTGTGGGGTGGGGGGTCGCTTCCACTGCCAAGACCGAGCACATCCGCTCACCCTGCCCTGTTCAAGGTTGGGGTCTACTGTGGAGACGGGGATCCGACTCCCTGAGCTCCAGCAGTGCTCGGAAGGGGCGCCCCCAGGCAGGGATACGGCAGGACCCCTAGCTGGCGTCGACCTGGCGTCCTGGTTTGTCGGGGTTGCAAGGCCCTGTCCTCCCCTCCACTGGCTTGGGCAGGGCTGGTTCCAGTCTCTGCTGGGACGATTGGAATGGGGACCTCGTGCTAATCTCCCTTGCAGGATGGGGGGGGTTGGAGAGACGGGGGTATGGAAATGTGAGTGGCCAGGTTCCTGGGGGGGTCGGGTGAGGTGCGGCCCTGCAGGCCTTGCTCTGGGCCTGACTGAGCAAACAGGCGTTTAAAAAGGAAAAGAAGGATGGCATGGAGGGGCCGGCAGGAGGCACTTCCTTTACCCATGGGGGGGGCACCTCTGCAAGGCGATTAGGAAAAGCGGCAGCGCCAGGGACGCGGGTGGACTTTCCCCTCCTCCTGGGCTAGGACACCCTGCCGGGTCAGCAGCCTTCACCGCCCCCCACCCCACCCCCGTCACTCACTCAGAGCCATCCGGAGCTCTTCCTTGAGCATCTCGGAGCTGCCTGGGCTACGGGGACCCTCCGCATAGGAGGCCCTGCTCCGAACCAGGAGCAAGGGGGTGGGAGCAACTTTCCCAGCCGAGGAGGCCCGGAATAGGGAGTGCAATAGAGTTGACGGGGGCGGATTTGGCAACGCCGGTTCAGTTGTTTCACGGCCTTGAGTGAGAAGTAAAGCAAAATAGAGTCAGTGGGAGCCAGGCAGGAATAGCCCTCCATTGCCAGAAAGCGCTGCCCAACTCTGGATACAGCAGGAGGGCTCGAGGTTAGACTCAGGAAGGCACCCCTGAACACGTTCATCAGGGGGTTTCCTATTTCCTGTAAAGGAGGCAAATGAGACCCACCCCTGCCATCACTAGCCCCTGAAGTCTTTAAGACTTCCACCCACCCTGACCCAGTCTCTCTAAATCCCTTTTCCTAGTGTTTCTCAGACTGGAACTGGAACTCACCTAATCCTGGTCAGAGAGGTTGCTCTTCCCTGTTAGGAAGTCCCTTCTGCAGTCTAGCCTCCAGCCTTCCCATTCTGGCTTTCTCGGGGGAAGCCCCTTTCACCTGCGTTTTGACCAGCACAGAGCTGCCAGTATCAGAAGGCAAGACACCTACCTGGAGAGGGTGACCCGGGTTCCGAGGTTTTGTTCTTTTTAGAATTACTGTTCTCTAACAGGTACCCTAGGAATTGGGGGAAAGAAAAATATTTTGGGTCTGGAAAACCAGAAGCTGTCACTTTAAAAAGAAAAACGAACACCTTGCTGTCATCAACAAGTGGTTCTCAGTGGGGACTGGCCCCCACCCTCTCAGGTTGTCTCGGGACAGCAGGAGGGGGCTTTTGGCTGCTCTTGAGTGCCCCCCCCCCCAGGGCTGGGATGTGAAACGTTTACGGAGCACAACAAAGACTCGTAGCTCCGCTGGTGGAGAAGTGCTGGTGGGTGGGAACCCAGCAAACCTGCCGCGCTCTCTGGCTCTGGCCTGCATCAGGGAGGCTCTGCCTTTGGGGAAATGACTTCTAATTCTGCCTTCCCCACCTGTGGTCACACCACCTGTAACTTACTTCACCTACCTGCAGCCACAGGGACCTCACGTGTAAACTGAGGATAATAACATCTGCCCTGGAGGAGAGCTGTGGGGTTTGAATAGTGGATGTGGGATGCTTGGCCCGTGGTGGGCCTTTGAGAAGCGGTGACTCCCCTCCCTGAGCTGCCCTAACCTCACACCCAGAGGTGGGCCCAGGCACCTTGCACATAGACCAACAGCCTGCACCTCCTCCTTGTCCCACCTTTCCCTTCTTTCTCTGAGGAGTGAAGAAATAAGTTATAACTTTATATTGCTTTTGGATGCTTTTTAAATTATTACAGAAGCTGTGAACTTACAAAACAACTGTGCACAGCGTGCAGAATTCCCATATGTCCTCACCATCACCTTGCATTGCTGTGGGACACTTCTTACAGGTTATGACAGAACATTATCAAAATAGCACTGCTAACTATGGTTCAAAAAGCTTGCTTGGGTGTGTTTTTCCATAAATCACCCTATTATTAACACCATACATTAGTACTGTGCATTTATTATAGCTCCTAAGAGGGCATGCGTGTCTGTGCTGTTAACCACAGTCCATCGTCCACCACGTGGCTCACTGTCACACAGCGCCCTGCCTTGTACAAGCCATCCAAGGTGTGCTCAGTGGCTCTCATTTTCATCACAGAGTTGTGCCATCATCACCCCAGGAAACCTGTGAATGTTTTCCTTTGTCCAAAAGAAGAAACCCCATACCCCTATTATTGACACTTAGCGTTGATATAGTAGCTACTTTGACACTGATGCAAGAATATGACAATATTGCTGTTAAGTATAGTCCATAAATTACATTAATTGTATTTTCCCATATGGAAAATATGCATCACCATATTCCTAACACCTTGTAATAGTGATGTACACTTGTTCTAGTTCATAGGAAAACACTCTTGTATTTGTACTGTTAACCTCAATCCTCATCCACCACTATGTTATTCAGTCCCTAGATTATTCTCTACCTTTTTTTGCAGTTGACGTTTACATCCTATACTACTCCTTTTCATCCACAATCCCATTCATAAAGCAGCTCACTATAACGTGTTACCTTCAATTCTATCCATTTCCACATTTTTTCCCAGTCAAATTAATTAAAAATTCTGCATACATTCAGCATCACGGTTTTGTGAGTCACCTGGGTTTAAAATAATAAAACTTCTACCTGCATGCCTGTTCTCCCCAGTGACCAAGGAATGGGCATTGTCCACACCTGGTCCACATACAGTCCTAGAGAATCTGCCGCTTGGCTTTTCTCCCACTTACAGCTCTTCAGGAAGCTCTCATTCATGCCTTTGAAGAATCTGCTTTTGTCCTTCTTCCTGTCAGCCTGGAGGTTTTCTGTGGGGACAGAATGAGGGAATGCGATGGAGAGGTCCAGAGAGGCTCGGCAAGGAAGCCAGGACCACACAGCAACAGACTGGAAGTGCCTGGGAGAGGGGGTGCTGGGTTTAACTTCCGTATTCTTAGCAGACCAGGAGGCACAAAGAAGGGAAAGAACTGCTCTTCCTGCTTCTTGCCAGCACGGTCCAGGAGAAATGTGATCTGAGCCACAAATGTGGGCCACTTAAAACAGTTTTAAACTTTCTAGGAGTCACACTAAAATAAAGTAGAAAAGGAACCGGTGGAATTAGTTTTAACTATCTGTTTTATTTAACCCAGTATTTCCAAAATAGTGTCATCTCGACACGTAATACAGAAGTAGCTGTCTGCATTCTTTTTTCTTACAAAGCCTTGTGGAAGCCCAGTGCCTTTTTTGCTACAGCACATCTCGATTTGCACTGGCCACGTTTTGTGTGCTTGGCAGCCACAGATGCTAGCAGCTACCAAGTGGATCCGGAAACCCAGCCCCCTCTTCACCAGGGCCCTGGTCTCTCCTGGTCTGACTTCCTGTGGGGTGCTGGCCTGGGTGAAGAGCTGTGCTGGAGGCCCTAGCTGGGGGCTACCCCTGTGCCCCTCTTCTGCACTGTCACGGAGCACAGAACGGCTGGGTTTGGTGGAGGGAGAAGCAAAGGAAGTTCCCCAAGAGCTACAGCCTCAGCCCCAGTGGGGGGACAGTGCCTGCAGCTGGGGGGCTCAGGGGAGGCTCGGTGGCCGTCAAACGCAGGCTGTTCCCAGAGCCCAGTAGGGGAAATGCTGCCCGAGAGGCCCTTGCCGAGCCCCCAGGGCCCGCTGGTGTCCACTCACCGTCACCCCATCCCACAGTGACCCAGTGACCAGCAGGCAGCAGAGTAGAGAACCTCGATTCCGGAGTTTGGAACAGGAGTGGGAGTAGAAGCCACCCCCCCCCCCAGCCTGCTGCCCTCGTGGCCTCACCAGCCCCACACCAGCCTGGGTCCTTTCATGGGAATTCGCACCTGGGACCAGACTACATTTCCTGAAATGACTGTGAAGGGGTGGAGGGGCTGAAAAAGCAGAGCAGGCACTGGAGGAACAAAAGGCCCCCAAATTAGGAACAAAACAGAAACGCAGTTCCCGGTTGTGCTTGGCTGGGTAGAGATTCGGTGGCCGAGTGGGCGGGGTCCCTGGGGAGGTGTGGGGGCGGCTGGCTTCCAGTTTCTAGGAAGAAGGCCCCACCCGCCTCGTTAGTCTGGCACAGGCTGCGAGGCCAAGGCTGTCCTTCAGACCCTGACCTTTTCCCTAGCCGCACACCGGCTAGTGTTTGAAAAAATACCTGACCAAATCCAAAGCCCAAGACATCCTTGGTTTCTATTTCCCTGCAAGGCTGCAAGAGGAATTTCCCCCAGGTTTCACTGACTTTGAGTCCATTTCCCCTTCTTAGGAAGACAGAGCTCCGGTGGCTCTGCCTTCCCTCTGGCCCACCGAGCACCGCGTCCTCACAGCCACGGCGAGGCCGAGGGGCCGGCTGTGGCCCCTCCTGTGGGTCTCCTAGGAGCCAGAGAGGCGGGCAAGAAAAACGTGGTGAAGACAAAGTGTAAACGCCTAGTGGCGTTTGAAGGCCCCGGTAATTAGTTCTGGCCTGTACAAGCTCCAGTTCAGCTCTTCCGGGGCCACGGCAGCAGAATTCCCTAGAGGTAAATGGACTGAGAGGCGACAGCCCTTCCTTACCTCTGAATTTCTTCATGGTCTCTGTGATGGAGTCGTGTCTTGACTTTGCCTCACTGAGTTTTTTCTCCAGATTCGAGGAAACCGGGATTGGGTTGAGAAACTGAAACCCTTCGCTTCTGGGAAGACAGAGCTGAGCTGGGAGGTGAGATCAGGGGACCCGTGGCTAGGGGGTGGGGGTACTGGTCAGGGGCAGGGGGCTGGGAGCCAGCAGGCCAGGGCTGGAGATGGGGTCCGGGTGGGGAGGGGTGTGGACTGGAGGGGGGGCAGGGAAAGGGGGCAGGAAGAAGGGGCTGGGAGAAGGAGTGGGGGACCCAGGAGTCCGGGGGGGGGGGCATGCCGGAACTGAAGAACCCACGCCGAGAAGCTGGAGAAAGCTCTCCGTGCCAACCAGCCTCTTTGCTAATAGCTGGGTTGAGGCCTTGCGCACCCGCGGTGCGAAGTTGGGGCGGGGGCACTGCGCAGGAGGAGAGTGGGGGCGTCTGGCTGCAAGTCGCGCGCGCTCCGCGCTGGCCCGGCCGTACCTGCACAGGACGAGTTTGATGTCCTGGAAGAGAAGGAGAGAGCGCGGCCTCAGCCCTGGCCGCCTCGGGCGCTGAGCGCACAGACCCCGCGGTGCGGGGGGCAGGCGGGCGAGACCCTCCACCCTCCGGGGCGGGGCAGCGCCGGGACCTCCAGAGCAGCTGAGCGGGCAGCGGGAGGAGGGGGAGTGTGAGGACGGGTTTTGTCTCTGAGGCTAAACCCGGGAACCAGCTGGGGGCGCACGGGAGGAGCTGAGCAGCTCGGCTGGCTTTTTCTTGAGAGTGAAACGCACATTCTTGAGCCGGTGGGCGAGGGCATGGATTGAGGGGCCCTCTCGGCTTATTGCCAGCCGGTGCCCGACACGGGAGCCGCGCGTGGCCGCTGAGCGCTGGCAACGAGGCGAGGGCCTCAAGGAAATGAAATCTTAATTCCATTGCACTTTCACTGATTCAAGTTTAGATGAAAGAACTGCAAGAGGCTTTTCCCACTAATCCCCAGTTTTTGTTGATTTGGTAAGGCTGCACTTCACTTCAACCACTGAAAACTTCGCATCTGAGCCGAGACTCGAAGTGTAAGATATGCACCAGATTTCAGGCTCACTATAGAAGAGACGCCTCATTAATTCTTTGAAGATACTGACTTCAGGTTGAAAGGATAATATTTTGGATAGATGGGTTAAAATGCATGGCTCAAAGTTCATTTGCCTGCGTCTTTTCGTCTTCTGATGTGGCCCCCAGCGCGTTTCTGAGTGGGACAGTGCCGGCTGGAGGTAGGGTGGGTGGGCTCTCAGGAGATGGGCGCTGGCCGGTGCGCGGCCCCCGGGACTCTCACCCAGAGCAGCTCGCTGGGAGGCATTTGCTGCTTGGCTCTCAGGGAGTCGACCAGCTTGCTGAGGGAGCCCAGCTGCGCCCCGGTGGACACGGTGAAGAGGTCCCTGTCCTTGGCTCCCTCCTGGCCCAGCCAGGCCAGCCGCGACAGAAGGAATTTCTTCTCCTCCTTGAGCACCTGTCTCATCCGCTTGAATTCTGTGATGACTCGTTGCCTCTCAAACTCCACCTGGGTCTGGGGGCAAAGAAAATTACACTTGGAAGTTGAGGGGGCCCCCAAAGGCCATTCTAGCCCCTTAATCCAATTTTCCAATTTTATTCAGTTTATACTGAATGCCAAGGCAGAATAACCTGCTGTGGCAAGCGGGGATGAAAGGAAAGGTGCGGAGAGCTCGCTCTCTCTTTTAAGCATTTATTGTGCTCAGTTTTGGGCTAAATTACTTATGTTTTATCATTTTTTCCTTCAAGAACTTGAGTGGTTGGGAAACAGATGTGGCTCAAGTGATTGGGCTCCCGTTTGATTTCTGGGGCCTCCTGGTGAAAGGAGAGCTGGCCCACTCAGAGTGCTGGCCTGTGCAGAGAGCTGGCACAACAAGATGACGCAACAAAAAGTGACACGAGGAGAGACAATAAGAGATGCAGCAGACCAGGGAGCTGAGTGGTGCAAGAGACTGGGCGCCTCTCCCCACTCTGGAAGGTCCCAGGATCGGTTCCCGGTGCTGCTTAAAGAGAAGACAAGCAGACACAGAAGAACACACAGAGAGCAGACAGCGAGCGCAAAACAACAGCAGGGGTGGGGGAGAAATAAAAATTTTTTTAAAAAGAGGTATTAGCATGATAAAATTTGAGTTAAAAAAAAAAAAGAGAACTTGAGTGGCTAAAACTCTTGCACTTCCACGAAGCTTTCCAATCGGTAATTTGCTTTTACAATAGAATTTACCTTGGACACAGAGGTCTTCGTTTTCTGACTGGGGAATCGTCTATAGCTAAGCAGAGTCCTGTGAGGGGCAGAACTGGGTGGTAAAGCCAGTGTTCCTGGCTCTGACCGGGGCCCCGTCTTCCCGTGTCCAGCAGACCCCAGTGTCCAGGGCGGGCAGTGGAGGCGCTGCCCCCAGGCGAGCCCGATGTGGGCCGAGCAGAGGCCGCCGCACGCCCTCCTCCACCGTGCCCGTGCCGCGTTCCTTCTCTCCCTCCCAGGCTGCCCCCAACGCCGTCCACTCTGGGCTGCTTTCTTGGTCCCGGGGTCTCCTGAGCCGTCAGTGAATGGCTTTCTTACCATGAAGACGTCGATCCTCTGCTGGCCTTGTGTCTTCACCTGGTTGATTGCCTTTTCCTTTTGCTGCAGGGCCTCGATCTTGGACTGAATCTGCCCCTGTGGGGAGAGGGCGTTTTGGCCCGGGAGCCCTCTTGGTCTCACGAAGCCCTCCTGACCTCTCGGGGGGTGGGTGAGACTGCAGAGGGCTGGGGTGGTGGGTGGCAGAGGGGGCGGGAGAATGGCTTCCATATATGAATGATTGTGACCAGCATTTGCATGGAGCCTTGGGATTGCGAAAGAACTCCTCCCAACAGACTCTCAGAGGAAAGTTTTATTTGCCCCAGGCATGCCTCGAAGGCCATTTAGGAAGCCAAGGAGCCTGGACTTGAGTCCAAACCTTCTGATGTAAAACCCCACGCCCTTCCCATTCTCCAAAATATACCCCGATTTCAACAAACTCAGACCTTCCAGCCAAATAATATTCCGGAGAAGATTACAGCTGCAGACCATCCCCTGTGCCTGGTTCTGAACTGCCTCCTCAAGGGGCACGAGCCCTTACAGAGCCCCGGGTCTGGTGGGGGTAGGGAGGGACCCCAAATGCCTACCTGGTAGCTCTGGGCAGCCTCATCCAGCAAGCTGGCGTGGTGGAATTTGTGCTCCTTGGATTCCCGGCACACCACGCAGAGGAACTTCCCATCTTGCTCACAGAAGTAGTGGAACTTCTCCCGGTGCTTCTGACACCTCAGCTCTACCATTTCCGGCAGCACCTCGGAGGTGCCCATGGATTGGATTCTCTCCACCAGGTTCATCAGCAGCCAGCTGGGCCTCAGCTTGTCGCTCCTCACAGGCTTTTTGCACAGGGGACAGTTGAGTAAGCCGTCTGAGGCTTCCCCACTCAGAGAGATGCATCTGAGGCAGAAGCTGTGCCCGCAGTCGATGGTGACAGGGTCCTGCAGTATGTCCATGCAGATGGGGCAGGTCACCTCCTCCTGCAGCGTGCTGGCGAGCTGTTGGCTGGCCATGATGGGCCGGAGGGCCGGGGAAGGGCTTTCCTGAGCCGCTGGGAGATGAGACATGCAAGCTGGTTCTAGGAAGGGAGAAGGAAGCAGAGGAGGTGGCGGTCAGAGATTCTGCCCAGGCGGTAGAGGTGCAGGGAAGGAGGAAAAGAAAGGGAGCCGAAAGGAAGTGAGTATGGAAAAGAGTGAAAACTAGCTGGAATGCAGAGACCATCTCCCGGAGAGAGACCAGGTGGGCGGACCTGCCTTGCTGCCTCTCCCTGACCTGTGGTGGCTGTGAGTGGCTGTGTGCAGCTCATAACCTGGGGCAGGTGCCTTGAACTTTGAACCAATTAAAGATGCAGGTGAGGCGCCAGCTCGGGTGGGGGGGTCAGGGCACCAAGTCCACGGGCAGAGACTTCCTGCTCACTCGGGGCGTGGGGGCTGGGTGTGGGCTCCAGGGGGTCTCAGCTGCGTTCTACGGTGCCCCAGCCTCCCAGGAGCGTCCAGAGCAGCTGGACCCTCGGGGCTGGGCCCCTGCACGCCTCAAGGGCCTGGCAGCCGGTCTGCCCGTGCCCCTTCCTTCCCGCCGAGGCTTCTGTCCTGCCCAGGAGGCAGACCAGCAGGGCAGGACGGCCCCTTCCGCAGCTCTGCACCCGGGCCTGAACCTCTCCTCCCCCCATTATGTCCCCCGCCCCCCCCCCCCGTGTCTGTCCCCCCCGAGAAGCACGCCACAGACTCTTTTTTTTTTGGAGTTGAGCTTTTCAGTATCATAAATCAGTGCCAGGCCCCTGCTCGGGCCTCCCAGCACCAGGCTCGGCGGGGGGGGGGCGGGAGTGGGGAACGGCACCTGAGGGGTGGGAGGAGGGCCGGCAGCTGAGGGGGGTGGGAGGAGGGATGGCAACTGGGGGTGGGTGGGAGGAGGGATGGCAGCTGGGGGGTGGGAGTGGGGGACGGCAGCTGAGGGGGTTGGGAGCGGGGAACGGCAGCTGGGGGCGTGGGACGGGGGATGGCAGCTTGCGCAGGCGTGTGCAGGCACGTACACGTGTGAACACACGTGAAGCGCTGGGCTTCCAGGCCCGGGCTCGGGCAGGCTAGGGTGGGAGAGGCCGTGGGAGACAATTCGCATGTCTCTCACCGCGGTGCCCCAGATGCGGGGAAGCGGGAAACCTATTCCTGGGTCCAGCCTTTCGGGTCTGGGAGGATGCTGAGAGCCCTGGACGGGTGGGGGTCAGGAGAGAAGGGGGCAGGACCCTGCTGGAGGACTAGACGGCGCTGACCTGCCCGAGCTCCTGCTGTGGGGCTGCGGAGACCGCAGGAGGGTCCTGGCGCAGCCCGCGGGCTCCCGATCCTTTGTCCCCCAACTCTTGGAAGCCCACTGGTGGATGCGTGTCCCCGTTCTCCTGGCCCCCACACGATCAGGGCGCTGGACTCGCTCTCGTCCAGCCACTCGCGGTCCCTTCTCAGTTCCTGATTCCGGGAGCGGTTCTCCTGAGCGCCATCGCCGGAGCTGGACTGCTGGGGCAGCCGCGCAGGACAAGGCCGGCGGCTCCAGGCGGCTCCTGCCTGTGTCCACGGTCGCTGTCACGTAGAGAAGGGCGGGGGCGGCACCGCCACGGCCACGCCACACCCACCCCTCGTAGCAGCCCTGTCGGTTTTTAGTCTGCTTTAATCTTAGGTCAGGCGGGAGTCATAATGACATCCAGAGCACGAGCTCTGGCGTCCTGGGACGTCCCACTGCCTTCGTCCTGGCCAGCTCCTAAGAGTGCCTCTTCTCATTCCCAAAAGCAGCAAGATTGCGCGAGAAATTCTACCGTTACCCTAATTTCAGACTTTCAGAACTGTCAGAACCCCAGGCCTTTCTGCTTGTCTGCTCTGAGGTTGAACGAAACATTTATGAGAAGCTTGACGGTTTATGCACACCCTAAACTGCCGGCCCCTGGAGGCAGGATTTCTTTCAGGCAGCCACTCCCCATTACCCCACATCTGCCTGGCCCCTGGAGGCACTGGAGCTGATGACCCTGGTTTGCAGTTTTCTCTCACATATTATCTCGTTTAATTCTCACCTGTCAGAATAAGAAATCCTCTCTATTCACAAACAAGGAGATTGAATATGCTTCAGAATCACCCCCGAGGGCTTGTTAAAAAACAGATTGCTGACTTTGGACGAGTTGTATGCTTTATTAATATGTATCAATAAAACCGACTGGTTTGAAAAAGAGCAGATTGCTCAGGCTCTGTGTCAGTGGGCCCAGGTGGGGCTGATAATTCCCTCCTAGACGAGGGCCCAGGTGCTGCTGCTGCTGAAAGGGACCCGGTAAGCACGGGGCTGGACACCTGCAGAGTGTGCCCTGGGGCACCCAGCTGCAAACCAGAGCTGCTGCCAGTTCTCCACTCCCTGTTAAGTGCTCTGTCTTCTACACAGCATTAGCAACAAGCCGTAACCTCCAAAAACGAGGAGCGGATCTTCTAAGAGGACGTTGGTATCTCAATGAAGCAACAAGAAGGAAAACCTGTTGTCTGAACACCACTGCAGATTTTCAAATTGTTCCCCAGACAGGGGCGGATGTGGCTCAAATGGTTGGGCGTCCGTCTCCCATATGGAGGGACCTGGGTTCGATCCCCGGGACCTCCCGGTAAAATAAAGAAAAATATAGAAGGCACGTGGTGAGCAGGCACGCCATCAGGCCCCACCGAGCCACGCAGCAAGATGATGATGTGACGGAGAGTGACAAGGGAGAGCCAAGGTGACATGCGCCGAAAAGCCAGGAAGTAAGGTGGCGCAGACAGCAGGACGCCTCTCTCCCACATCGGAGGTTCTCAGTGAAGACAGGAGGAGAAGGATGAGGAGAGGGCAGGAAACACACACAGAGAATTGTCCAGCGAATGGACCCAAAACAGCAAAAACGGGTGGAAGTCGGGTGTATTAGTCAGCCAAAGGGGTGCTAATGTGAAATACCAAAAATGGGTTGGTCTTTATAAAGGGTATTTATTTGGGGTAGAAGTCCACAGATACCAGGCCAGAAAGCCTAAGTTTCTTCTCTCACCACAGTCCATTGCCACATGTTAGAGCAAGACAGCTGCCGGCGTTTGCCAGGGTTCAGGCTTCTGGGGTTCCTCTCTTCCCGGGGCTGCGTTTCTCTCTGGGCTTAGCTTCTTTGGTTCCTCCACAAGGTCAGCTGTAGGCGATCAGGCGAATGGCTCGCTTCTCTTCTCCTGGGGCCTTCTTTCCAACATCAAAACTGCAACTCAAAAACTGCTTCTACTCTGTCCTTGCCATGCCTTTTATATTCGATTCCCCACCCACCAAGGGATGGGGCTCAATGCCCTACTGACATGGCCCAGTCAAAGCCCTAATCATAACTTAATCATGCCCAGATTAACAGATCAGTTTACAAGCATGATCCAATTATATTTTTGGAATTCATAATTACATCAAACTGCCCAAATGCAACAGGGGGTTAAAATGGATAAAAAAAGTAAATAAATAAATCTTTAAAGAAAATTTGTCCTCAAACAGAGACTGACAGCATCATGTGGAGGAAACAGAAAGGAGGTTTCACTTACTTTCCTAGAGTAAGCTTGAGCTCTCCTGAGCCTGCTAGTAAGTTCACTCTTACGTAGTAGCAGGCTCAGAAGGCTGGAACCAACATGCTTCCAAGCTCAAGAGCTTGGTCTTGAGAGAGATGGATTGTGCTCCTTCCAAGGGGGCTGTGACTTCCAAGCCGGCTGGAACAGAGTTTGTGAACATTAGCTACAGAGCTGGTTCCCAGGAGGTCAGCCTGCCCAGGAGAACTGGCGAGGAGCCGCACGTGGTGGGGGGTGCAGATAGAAGGGCTGCCAAGAGGACAGGGCCGAGCCAACTTAGGGCCAGAGGCCCCCTGCCCACCGTTACACGAGTTCCTCCCGCACCAGAGCCCGGCTCGGGGATGAAGCACTGAGAAGGGTTTGAGTTCTGAATCGAGAAATTACCGGAAGGAAACTTTCCAATTCAGAAGAGACTGTGTCATCCAAAACGCAATGGTGTTTTCTCCCATGGAGTAGAAGAGGGGTTTCATCAGCAATGTGAGTTCAGGTTTGGAGAAATGAAGAAGTCACATTTCTTCACATTTCGAGTGTTACTGTGTATTTCGGCCCTCTACAGAGGTGAAGAAGCAGAAATGATGTGACCAAAGGCGCATATTCAGGAGTAAGACGTGCAGCTAAATACCCTAGGGAAATTGCAGTGCAAGGGAAATCAATAAATCTGGGAAATGGGATAATGAGCCTTTTTTTTTTTTTTTTTTTTTTTTTTTTTAATTTTGGGTACCCTCAGAAACTGACAGTGAGAAAATAATTTGGGTGCAAATAGTTAATTTCGGAGGTGATTCCAATGGACACCTGTAGGGGAGTGAGGAGGTGCGAGAGGAAGAGAAGGGCTTAGTGAAGGGCGACTTGTCAGCACGTCTGTGCCGTGGCACTGGCTGGACCTTAGCCCCTTGGGGCTGGGACCCAGTGACCCCGTCCAAAGGCTCATGTGGCTGGGCCAGTGTAAACAGGTAGTAGGCATGGCCGTCAGTATCCCAGTGATTTCAATCGTAGCAAATCCTTGCCCCCTTTATCCCCACAGCACACATCTAGGAATTTGTCCAACAGATGTAAACTTACTTTGGACAAGATCATTCACTGCGGTACGGTCTGTATTGGCAAAAGACTGGAAACAACCTAAATGTTGGAAAATGTTTAAATAAATTATGGTTCAGCTCTAAAACTAAATAAAAGAATGAGGAAGTTCTTGACTTACAGATACAAAATATCTCGTCTACATTGTTATCTGAACACACACACAATAATGGTGCAGAACGATGCATATGCTATGCTACTATTTGAGTAAAAGATATATATAGTTATTTCCTTGAACATGCATATAAACTCTCTCTGGAATGATCCGAATCTAATAGCATTGGTTTCCTCTAAAGAGATGAAGTGGCTGGCTGGTGAAAAGGGGTGGAAGAAAGATTTTTCATTGTATACTCTGTTACACTTTGTGGACTTTTAACTATGTAAATATAATTATTTTTTAAAAACAAAACTAAATAACAAAACAAACAAAAATTGATAGTTTGAACTGGAAATTCACAGAGCGCGGAAACCAATTGACCAATAAATATGAAAACAGTGATCTGGTAATGCAAATTAAAATAGAAAGAGATACCATTTGAGACCTCAAATTCAAAAGCCTGGGAATATCAGATGTACTCAAGGACGTGGGAAATGGAGACTCTTCCTGTTTTGGGAGTATAAATAAAAATAAAAGCGATTTATTATACTTGGTAGAATAGAAAATGTGTAATTTCATTTCAGGGTTGTATCATAATGGTAAAAATAAGGGAAACACTGCTGCCACTGCTAGTAATAAGTGGCAACGCTTACTGAATCCGTACCACGTGTGGATAAAAGTAAATAAATAAAATTTTAAAAAAAGAAAGCATATTCTGAGAAAAGTAAAATGTAAACTAGGATTTCAAAAAGGTTTTTTTTAAAAAAAGGAAGTTTCCAGACTTCCAGATTAGTCCAGGACTGTGTGGAGAAGGTGAGCTATCCCATAACCAGCCTCCACTTACTTAAAAGGTAGAAACTGAGAGCAATAAAAAGTTGTTAAATATCTTCCTAGCTGAATAAGAGTTTAAAGTCCTCCACAGAAATGTGCAAACAGAAAGCAGAGAAAAACAATCATCAAAAGTCCGGGGCCCCAGAGGCCCACGTGCGCGCAGCAGGCGCAGCGCTCGGCGCACCTGGCCGGCTGCTCAGGCTTTCAACCACCGCATCTGGGAAACTTCCCACCTCCACCTTAGGGGAGGCTCGAGGGGTCGCCCCAGGAGCCGGGTTAAGGAAACCCGGCAGGAGAAACACGCTAGGGGGGCAGCGCAGGGCCTCGGCGTGGCCCTAGCCGAGCGCGTCCGTGCCGTCCTCTCGCCCCCAGAAGCCAGCGCCCTCTTTGCTGGGTGCGACTGGGAACGCGGGCGGATAACCCGCTTGTTCATTCAACCGGTATCTATTGCGCCGGTGTGCAAGCGCCAGGCGCTGGACCCGCGGGGAGCAGAGAGGAGGCCGACAGTGAGCCAGCCACCGACCCAAAGCGTGTGCTAGACGGCAAACGTTTCAGAGAGAAAAATAAACCAGGGCCAGCGGCGTGGCTCAGGCAGGTGGGCACGAGCCCACCGCAGAGGAGGTCCCGAGGTGGGTGCCCGGTGCCTCCTAAAAAGAAGAGCAGGCAGGAGCGCAAACAACGAGGGGTGGCCGAGAAATCTTTAAAAATGTATCAGGAAGGAGGCATGGGGGGAAGTTCCAGTCGTCAGTGGAGAGGTCAAAATGGGCCTGACAAGGCCATAACTGGGCAGTGACTTTAGAGTTAACAGCAAAAGGCCAGCGGCATTTTCTTTTATATTCGACCTTCTGAGATTTTATAAGTAACTTAAGTCGCTTTTACAATCAGGGGGGGAAACCTCCCAGTAAATATTACTTTTTAACAATCTTCACTGGGTCCCCGTTTTCTACAGGACAAAGTTTAAACTCCATAGCTAAGGCTCGGGCAGGCCTCTTCCCATCTCAACTGATCTTTAGCTCTTCCTCGAGATAACCTGTCTTTTCCAGTCACGCAGATGCTCTATGACCCAAAGTTGCCAAGTAAGGTTGCCAGATTCACAGATAACAATACAGGACATCGGGTTAAATATGAATTTCAGAATAAACAAGTAATGCAATATTTGGGGCATACCTATACTATCACTTGTTTATCTGAACTTCAAATTCAACTGAGCATCCCATATTTTACCTGGCACCACTACAAGTCATCTTCCTTCCCCATCTGTTGGAATAACTTTTCTTCTTCCCAAATCTTTCCACTAAACCAGAGGACAGGGGATGGGGAGGTTGGGAGTGAAAGACAAGCCTATCGGCTCCTACACTAAAATGAGAGGCCTGTACCTAACTGTCAGGTCAAGAGGTAAGTGCCCGAAGAATCCCAAGTTCTCCCCAGAGAAGAAACCGTTTTACTTACCCAGCTTTATACATTTTTCAGCTAATTTAGTTCAGGTATGCTGTCCTTAGTAAATTTGTTTAACCCAAGAGTTTTTTTTTAAAATGACATTTTAGTGCTTTTTTGCTCTCTAACCAATCTTTTCCTTTCAAATACTGAGCAACTTAAGGGGGCTTTAAAAGTGGACAGCTTTTGTTACCAACCCTGTCATCAGCTCCACTGGGTCCCGAGAGCCCGACCGCTGATGTCCCTGCCCCACCATGGCCCTGTCCCAAGGTCAGCTGTACCTGGAATCGGGGCTCCTGCCAAGTCTGCAGGGGGTTAGGCTGAGGCTTCCCTCTCTCCAAGGCAGCAATGGGCCCGGCCCCAAGTTGGCACAGGAGCGCTGCTGGGCAACAGGAATTCACAGCTGGCATCCCGCATGGCCAGTGCACAGAGCCCTGGGATGGGGGAGGCTGAGGGATGCCGCACCAGAGGCGCTGCCCCGTGACTGTGGGAACTCACTCTGACCCACGGCCATGGCTTCCCATCTTCGTGTCCTCAGCTCTTACCACACTAGCCGGCACAAAGCAGGTGCTCCATTTCCGTGGCCGCGTCCAACAGCCACTCTACAGAGGCCAGGTACTGATGAGGCAAAACCTTAGGCTATGTTTGCTAACCATGCAAAATATTGCTTAGTTCAATATTTTGCCTGAACCCTGGAAGGATACCCAGGAGTCTAATGAAAACGTTCACCTGTGGGATAGGGATGGGGGTAGTGGCAGATGGGGCGAGTAGGGGAGGGTGGTTACCAATCTTCATGTACACCTTTTCTAGATGAATTAATTCTTGAACCAAGTGAAGGTACAACCCTTTAAAATTACGTATTTAAATTTAAGTTATAGGGGGGCGGATGTGGCTCAAATGGTTGGGCATCCGTCTCCCATATGGAGGGACCTGGTTCGATCCCCGGGACCTCCCGGTAAAATAAAAAAAATAAAAAATAAAAAAATTTAAGTTATATATTTTATTTTGGTGACATCATTTTGTCACGGTAAAAGCAGAACTGGAAAACGGGAAGTCCATCTCTCCATTTCTGTCGTCACCCAGGCTCACTTTTATTCTTCCTGGGCTCCCAGGTGGACCGACAAGTTATCCTCAGCGGCAGTCCCCCTCACTGTCTTGACTTTGCTTCTGTTTTGGTCCCAAATCTACCACTTGTTATAATTTCTCTGCAAAATTTTCAAGCCTGGCTTTTTTGTGCTCCAACGCAGGCTCCCCGCGGTTCCTGTACATCTGTGCTGGAAGCTTCCAGGATGTGCGGCCCCTCTGGTCGGACCGTGCTGCCTGCCGTTATCTCTTCCCTCCCTGCTGGAGTCTTGTCTCCCTGGTGCCTGATCATCTTCGCTTGGGCACTAGGTATATGTGGAAAAGTATTTGTAGGAATAATTCGCGGTCCAGGAAGGTGTTCACTCCCCCTGCCCAAAGGATTTTCACTTGTTTCTGACACTAGCTGTCTAGAGTCACTTTAAACGGCTCAGAGCTGGGGCCCTCTTGGGCCCGGGGCCCCTCTCCCGCTCCTTAGTGCTGATGGAAACGCAGCTTGGTTCTCGGCCCCTCTTCAGGGCCAGCAAACGCGCCCCCAACGGAAGCCCAGGGTCCCAGCTCTCCTGTGCAGATGCCCTTCCTTCCCCAGAGTTTGGAGCAATTCCTCAGTGGCCCTGTGAAGTTTTTAGAAAAATACTGCGAGCGCAGTTTATCCAGCTCTTGAAGCCGTCTTCACTCTGAGCTGCTCTGAGCGGCTCAGCCCTCTGACGGAAGCCGAAACCTATCTCGTCCAGGCCTCAGGTTTTCAGAGCTTTGTCCTTCTCTGGACCTCAGCTATCAGGGAAAAGAAAAAACAAAACAAACCCCTTTTCTTTGGTGGTGAACTCCTCATGGACTCTTCTCGCATAGACACATCGCCCCCCCTCTCCAAGTCAGGGCTGGAAGAGTCGTGCCCCCCGGGAGCTGCCCACTCCAGCCTCCTCGCCGGGTCCCGGACTGGGGAGCTCTCGGGCAGCCGTGGCTTCGCGCTTATGGCCGCAAGGCCCCTGATAGGTCTCAGTTTGCAGACCAGGATGTGACAACGAGGTTGGAGCTGCAGGCAGCTCTGGAGGCAGAAAGAGGAGCCAAACAGAAAACACTCGGAGGTGCTGAATGATGCATTAAAAACCTGTAGGCCAGCTCAGCTCTCCGGAGACCCCTTTCGTTCCACTGGTTTGGGGTCACCTGTTCCTAGGGCATTTCCTAGGTGGATTGGTATAGGGGTGGTTTGAGGGGCCTCGGGGAAAACACTTGGAGGCTGGTTTTCCCAGGCTGCTCTGTTGCAGGAAATCGAGTGTTAATTTTTTCAAGGCCATTCACAGTACTTGCGTTTTGCTGCCAGTGTCAGGGGCTGGGGGCCGCCTTTCGCGGCTCCCGGCCTCGGCTTCGCGTCTGCAGAATGGAGCAGGAGAGCGGCGCGGATCCGAGGGGAGGCGCCTGAGCCCCGACTTGACGTCCGCGGGGCCAGGGGCGCCGGGAGGAGGCTGCGCGGAGACCCGCTGGTGGCGGGAAGGGAGAGTCCGGCCCAGGCTGCGGACTAAGCTGGAGCGAGCAGGTCAGTGCCCGGAGGGGCGCGCCTTGCGGCCTCCCCCGCCGCGGCCGGGCGGCCAGTCGGACGGCTTGGGTGGCGGTTGGGGACCGTTGGTGTGTGTGGGGGTTGGGGACCGTTGGTGGTGGGGGGGGGTTGGGGCGAGGGCGAGGGCACCGCGCGCTCGGGGAGGCGCGGGGCGCGCACCCAACCCGCAATGAGGCCGTTTAAACAAGCCGTATCATCGGGGGTCACCCTGATTTCTGTTGCGCCGCTTTCAGCAGAGGTGTATATTTGTCCCAAAGCACAGGTTTGATCACCGAAGCCGAAGAAGGCTGGGGAGGTGGGCTGGAAAGCTGGAGGGCGAAGGCTTGGCGCAGACCCCAGCGCTCAGGCCTCGCCCCTGGCCTTCCCCAGGTGCGGAACAGCCAGAGCCCTTGCCGCCGCAACCCCTGCCAAGGGACCCTTGAGGCCAAACGCGGGCAGGCGCAGGGGCCGGCGAGGCGGGAGCGCACGGGCCGTGGCACACCTGGCCCCGGCGTGCCTGGGCTTCTCACCTGCCACTGCGTCCTGGGAGCCAGCAGCCCTCCTGAGCCACCCACCTTCAGCGCCCCACTGCGCCCTCCTGGCGGTGGCGTTGATGGGTGCCAAATCCAAGAGGAATTTTGAAACATTTCAAGGTGTTTAAATGGTTCATTCTTCCTCAATTGATGATCAAAATACCTAGGAACCCATTCATTGCTTATATTTAATATTTATAGGCGGCCCCAGGTGTGTGCTGCTTGAAGGTTATAGGATTTGGGGCCCTCCTCAAGAAAAAAGGCTTCTCAATTAGAAACGTGAAACCAGGAACCACAGGAAATAGAGACTGAGAACAGCAATGACAACAAATCACAGAAGTTTTAAAGCAGAGGAATGTCACAAACATCAAACAACCCAGAAGAATAATAGTTTAATTAACTGCCTGAATCCCCCAGCTATATTTTCCAACATTTTAAGCTTTGTACTTTTTTGTAAATCTTCATTTAACAGCAGTTTTGTTTTCTCTGCTGAGAATAATTTGGTTTTTCTTCTAGCATGGTTAAACAAAATCTAGTTTTTATTATTTAAAGTTTAGAAAAATTAATTTCAGTTTTACAACTTGTTATTGGTAATAACGTCCAGTTTTGGTGTTAAAGTTGGAGAAACCCCTGTCAAGAGTTTCTTATGTGAGCTCTAAGATTTTAGAACATTTCAAGATTTCTTGGGTTCAGACTAGCCTTAAATAGTCTTTAAATTGCCAATGGCCTTTAAGCTCGTTGTTGTCAAGTCCTTGTTGTAAAGGTCCATTATGAATTCTAGATTATCTTTATAGATGATAATATTTCATGCTAACTCAAGAAATTTTTAAAAGCTTTAATGTATTTATATAGTTATGGTTCATTCTTCATCAATTGCTTATCAAAAAATCTAGGAGTCCATTGTCTATTTAAAACTTACCTCTTCCTCTCAATCAATTACTGGTTTTGGTTTGATCTGAAAAAGATTTTTCTTCCAATTCACTTTTTTTAGGGAAATTGTAGGTTTACAGAAAAATCATATATAAAACATAGAGTTCCCATAGCCCACCCTTGTAACATCTTGCATTAGTTCCAATTCATGAAAAAAAAAAAAATTCCAATTCACTTGGTGATGGCAGAATAATTTCTATTGATTTCAAAAAAACAGTTTTAATGTATGACATATGTATAATTAAATATGTTGCATCGTTAACTACATTCCTGAAGGGAACTTCCATTTTACTAGACATTGATGGGAACAACCTACACTTAAAATTGTCTGCATCTGAGGGTGGGAAGGATTTATTGGCTCCTGGTTCACAGACTCATAAGGTTCACATACTTATCAGTATGTCCTCTGGACCTGCCCTTTAGAGTCTGGTGCCAGGTGACCGCCTTGTGGAAGTGTTCCTGGAAGCCACTCCTCTGCCACACAGCTGGCAACAACCTGAGCTTAGGTGGAAGTTGCTGTGGATAGCCCAGTTCATTTCCCCCCAATGCCACCTGATCCGAGGGAATGTGACAGAGGAAAGCTGGAGTGGAAAAGGACGGCAGTCTTAACTGTGGTTAAAATATATTACTCTCGCAAATTGCCCAAAATATTACGACCATGTGACACATTGCTCAGGCCCCTCCCAGGGCCCTGGTTAGGGCGAGCGCCTCCTGCGCGCCCTGCCGCAGCGCGCACTCCTCTGCCGAGCCTCGCAGCCTCACCTAGACTCCTCTGGACTCTTCTCCATGCCTCGGTGGGCTTGCCCCTGGAAGCGCGCTCGTTCCCCTGCTACAAGGATTCTTTATTTTGAGCCCCTGTGATGACTGACCCTCAGGCGTCGTGGGCTGTTTCTCCCAGCGCGCAGCAGTGCCGAGGCGCCGCTCAGCTCTGAGCTCTCCAGCCCCACGTCGCCGGGCACTCAGCAGAGCGGCTTTTCTGTGAGCTCTCTGCAGTGCCTCTCACACAAGGAGGTGGGCTCTTCCTTTCCTGAGGAGCCAGGCGTAGCGTGGAGGTGCTGGGGAAGAGGCTGGCTCCGCGTGCAGAACCGCAGGGCAGGCCATTTAGGGCTGAGTAGGACGTTTCCTTTCTTAAAAATGCTTTGGCTATTCCTGCCACCTACTGCTAAATCTCTCCTCCTCCCCTGCCCTCTGCT
>JAKSZT010050748.1:1223671-1237922 GCA_026826555.1 Tolypeutes matacus | reverse complement strand
TCAAAATTCTCACAATACATACAAACATTTGCAAAATGATATATAAATATATATGCATATATGTGTATTTGCTTACAAAAATGTTATTTATATATATATATATATACATATATTTTAAGAGGTGCTTAGATTACCCCAAATCTTTTCTTATTTCTTATTTCATTCCTTAGGTTTGGTTTGGGATTAGTTTGCTGTTCTTTTTCTAGTTCCTCCAGGTGTAAAGTCAAGTCTTTGATTTTATCTCTTTCTTCTAAAGAGCATATTTTAAAAAATCCTTTCTATCAGTCTATATCTTTTGATTGGGGAGGTCAAGCCATTAACACTCAATTTTATTAGTGTAAAGGCCTTACTTACTTCATTCATTTTGTCCTTTAGTTTCTGTTGTCATATCTTACTATTGTCTGTCTTTCTACCCTTTAATTTACCCTTCCTAATAATCTTCATTTTTACACTCTTCTCCAAAATCTCTCACCCTTGTTTTTTCCTTTCAGGCTGCAACACTCCCTTTAGTATCTCTTGTGATTCTAGTCTTTTGGTAACATATTCTATCCGGGTTTTTTTTTGTTGTTGTTGTTGTTTGTTTGTCTGTTAAGACTTTTAACTCACCCTCATTTTTGAAGGAAAGCTTTGCTGGATGCAGAATTCTTGGCTGGCAGTTCTTCTCTTTCAGTACCTTAAATAAATCATACCGTTTTCTTCTTGCCTCTGTGGTTTCTGGTGAGAGGTCGGCACTGAATCTTATCGAGTTTCCCTTGTATGTGATGCTTTGCTTTTCTCTTGCTGCTTTCAGAATCCTCTCTTTATCTCTGATATTTGTCATTCTGAATAGTAGGTGTCTCAGGGTAGGTCTATTCAGATTTATCCTATTTGGGGTGCATTGTCCTTCTTGGATATTGATATTTATGTTCTTCATAAGGCTGGGGAAGTTTTTGGTAATTACTTCCTCAAATGTTCTTTCTGTCCCTTTCCATTCTCTTTCCTTCTGGGGCGCCAGCAATGTGAAGGTCTGTGCATTTTGCATCGTCAGGCAATTCCTTGTGACCCTGTTCCATTTTTCCCATTCTTTTCTCTTTCATTCTCCTGTCCTTTCCAGTTCTGATGATCTGCCCTTGAAATCACTAAGTCTGTCTTTGAGCAACTCAAATCTGCTGTTATGTGCCTCTAATATATTTTTAATCTCATCCGTTGTGTCTTTCATTCCTATAAGGTCTGTTACTTTCTTTGCAGACTTTCAAATTGTTCGTTATCCTCACCCAGTGTCTTCTTAATCTCCTTAATCATATTTTCTTTCAAATCTTTGAAGTGATTTAGGAGACTTGTGTGCTTATCATTGATTAATTGTCTTAAATCCTGTATCTCTTCAGGATATTTGGTTTGTTCCTTTGGCTGAGCCATGTCTTCCTGTTTCCTAGTATGGCTTGTAATTTTTTGCTGACACCTAGGCAACTGAATATCTTGGTGAATTTACTCTGACAGTCAATTTCTCTCTCTTGCCTAGTGTTGTTGTTTTTTTTCACAGCTCTTTGATTTTTGGTTCAACTTATTTTGTGTCTTTAAAATTGCCCATTATCAATTGCAATGAATGTGCCACACTAATGAAGGATGTTTATGTAGGAGGGTATGGGAGGTGTGGAGAGTGGGGCATATGGGAATCCCTGTATTTTCTGTGTAGCATTCATGTAATCTAAGTATCTTTCAAAAAATAAAAAAAATTGTTATTAAAAAAATAATAAAATTGTCCAGCTTAAGTTATCAAAATCAGGTCAGGGATTCACTAATGGAGCACAGATTTTCTCCCAAAAGTTTGGGTTAAGAGAGACCTAAAAGTAATTTTTCCCTTGCAGTTTCCCTCTCATCCAGAAGATGGCACTCGTGGATGAACCTTTCCAGGGCAGTGTTTCTTTCAACCTTCACTTTCCTGTGTTTCTGGTCTGGCCAGGGCCAAGATGAAAGTGGACTTTGCTGGCCAAATTCACTGGCGAGAAACCCCTCTCCTCCCTCCACGGCACCCTCCCTCTCCCTAGGCTGCCGTGAGTCAGGGTCTCATCCAGGCTTACTGACTTGAGGGTGGGGGAGGGGAGCCCTTCCCGGCCACAGCAGGGGTTTGGTAACTCACAGTTGTTGTTTTGGGTTCTTCCTCTCTCTGCCCACTAGCCTCCTGGGGATTGGTCTCCTGACCCCTAAAGTAGGTCCCTCAGGCAGCTTTTGGCCTTTCTCCCTTGTTTTTGTGAGAGAGCTGGACCTGCCTTCCTGCTCTGATGCCACCATTCAGATGTTTTCAGTGTGGTTGGATTTATCTGTGTTTCCTTTTATGGCATCCATGTCTTGATCCTACTTAAGCCTACTTAAGCCTACTTAAGCCTACTTAAGCCAGTGTTTCTCAAGCACAGATTTCCTGTTTTCAATTGCTCAATAAGGCAACAGGAATATCAAGAAAAGTGCCTAAACAGCCATAACAGAAGTTTCATGTGATCAGTACTCTACTGTGGTGCAGAGTGCCATTTCTCCATCTCTTTACCCATCCATCCATTGCCACTCGGTCCATCTGTCCGTTCACCTGTCCATTCATCAAGATTTTATGGGGCTCTTTCTAAGGACAAGGGAAGTGTGAAGAGAGGTGGCGTTTGTGGTGATTGAGCACATGGGCTAGGAGGAGAGACATCCAGATCTGAATGTCGGCTCAACATTTACTCCTCTGTGGCTTTGGGAAGGCGACTTAACCTCTCAATATTTTTGTCTCTCCTATGAGCTCATGAGATATTACAGAAATGTAGACAGTGAGGGGGTTAAGAGTCAGAGGTTGAAGAACAGCTGTGGCAGTGAGTAGATTAGGGATAGACTAAGATGAGTATAATGCCTGGGTTAGTGACTTCGGGTGGTGAAATCAGGGAGTGGCCCCTGAGGTGGGTGACAAAAGGGAAGGTCGTTGGATGTAGGCAGGTCAAGGAACCTAGGGGCCTTGGTGATAGAAGGTCATCCTGAAATCACCCAGGATGATGGCAGGAGATGGGTTGGAGAAAAGCCTGTGACCTGGTGCCCAGGATCTCACTGAAGGGAGATGACCCTACAGAAAGGAGAAGGCAGGAATGGACAGCATGAGCTCCACAGACAGGTATTTGTGTAAGGGTCTGGGTAAGCCTCGTAGTTTTCCAGGCTGCCATGTCAAACACCACACGAAGGGTTTGCTTAAACAATGGGCTTTTGCGGTTTTGAGGCCAGAAGTCTCAGCAAGGCGACGCTTTCTCCCGCTGCTGCTGGCGACACTTGGGGCTCCTCAGCCCGTGTCCCTGCCTCAGGTCGCGTGGCGATGTCCTTCCTTCCTGTTCAGGTTCTTTGGCTTCTGGGTTCCTCTTCATGGTTCCCCATTATAAAGCTCTGGTAATCTGGATTAAAACCCAGACCCATTCAGCTGGGCCACAGTTTGTCTAAAACTAACATCTTCAAGACTTCCTACTTGCACAGCTCACGCCCACAGGGTTTCGGCTTGAGGTCGAGAGCATGTCTACGCTGGGCACGTAACTCAGTCCACCCAGGAAACACGGCAAGCAGTGGTCAGCAGGTGGTGATGTGGAGTGAGGAAGATGCCCACCCCACCGTGACAGGGGATGTGGGGGACTGAGAGTCTCCTCTGAGAAGAAAGCCACGGAAATGCGACTTTGGGGAAAGCTACTTTTTAATAGCATCTGCCAGCACAAGCGGTGAAGTGGGCCTGAGGGGGCAGGTTACGGGGTGAGCCTTCCCACAGGAGCCTCAGACCTTCTGAGGCCGTGGCTGGTAGCCCTCATCGGCTGTGTCCTTTGTGGGCTCCTCCAGTGCCCGTGACGGGAGGGGAGCTGGACGCAGTGTGCTGGGCAGGTGGCTTTTCAGCATCACGCGTCTGTGCCTTGGGTGTCTGACGGTGCTGTATCCTGAGATCCAGCAAGCCGGCGTTCCAGGGGCCTCTTTCTGCGACTTACCCTCAGTTCCTGTCATTTACCCCGACGGCGCCAACTTGCTCTTCCCCATGCGCAAATGAGCCACACCCTGCACCAGCCAAAGTCCACCCCACCTGCCAGGTCAATCGCCCAGCCCCACGGAGTTTCATTTTCCTGGCCTTTCGGTGTTTCCGGGAGAGGGTGGGCCTCTTCACCGCTCTCCCAGTTTCACCGACATGTGAGCAAATGTAATTGACGTGATCTGAAAAGAGTCATTCCCTGCTGGCCACCTTCCCAGGCCTGGGGCCCGAGACAATGACTCGCCGGAGCAGGAAAAATTGAGGTAGGATTCTAACAGTGTTTCGGGAGGGGGGCTAGGCAAGAGGCATGGGCTTGAGGGAATGAAAGTGACCCAGCAGTGTGTAGGGAAGGAGCTTCTTCCCCTGCATCTTCTTTGGAGGTGTGTGAACGGAAGGGACATGGTGGCCTCAAGCTGCACAGGTGTCTGGTTCGCTCTAGGTCCCGTTCTCTCTCCCTTTCCTTTTCTTTGTGGAATGGGTGTCGGCTGGGAGAACGACAGGCTGAAAGAGATGTCGGTGCAGGTGGTAGCTGTGGGCTCTCAGAGCGTGGCTGTGGAACATCTGGGATCACAGAGTGGGAGGGGAAGCTCTGAGGTCCTGCCAAATTCTCAGAACTGAGAGCAAATCAGAGAAGACTTGCAACTTGTAGGCATATGTTGCTCTGGTTTCTGACTGTGGCACTCTGGCCTTTTAATTTAGTTTTTTAAAAATTTTTATTTTAGTAGCATATATACAACCTAAAATTCCCCCCTTTAAGCAAGTTCAGAGACATGATTCAGCAGTGTTAGTTACCACCGCAGTAGTGTGCAGGCATCCCCATCGCTTTTCCATCACCCCAACAGGAATTCTGCACCAATTAAGCTTTAATTCCCTACTGACCTTTCAGTTGAGCCGTAATTATAGTCACAGAACAATCTCGAGAGGAAATAGAATTGGCTTTTTGTTTGTTTCTGAATTACCTTCTTCATCCAGTTGTACGAAAAGTGAAGTGTGACTTCAAGTTCAGCAGATACCAGGAAACCAGAAGGTACTTCTCAAAGCAGTGGGGAGCTTCTGAAACTTAGGCGGAGTGGGGCTGGGTGGGCCGCGGCCTCCTGGCTGTTCCCGGGCCGCCTCCCTCCATCCGGTGCGGCAGGACTTGAGAGCCAAGCGGGGAGGAGAGGGTGGGTGGCTGGGGCGATGGTCCCTTTGCAGAAGGATGTCCGGGAGGAGGGCGTCTGCCCCATCTGCCAGGAGCACCCGAAGGCGGCCGTGAGCACCGAGTGCAGACACCTCTTCTGCCGCGGCTGCCTGGCCAAGTACGCGCAGGCCTCGGCCCCCGGGCACGCCCTCCGCTGCCCCGTCTGCTGGAAGCCCTGCTCGGAGGAGTTGCTGGGGGCAGGCTACATCTGCCAGCGCCACGGGAAGAGGGCGGGCTGGCTCTGTGAAGACAGCCACCTTCTTCTGTGTGGGGAGTGCCTGGCGTCACCGGGGCGCCGGTCTCCTCAGCTGCCCATCGAGGATGCCATCAGGCACTACAAGGTGAGGCCTGGTCAGCGTGGCCGCCCCCCGTCACCGTGCCGCGTCGCGCCCTCCTCCCTCCCTGTTCTTCATGGTGCCACGTCATAGAGGAGCAGAACCAGTTTCTTTCTTTGTTTCTTTTGCATCATCCTATTTTGAACTCTTGTCTTTGCTTTTCTGCGTATATTTTGCTACTAATGTCAAAGTTTCGATGCATTTGTGTGAGTCTTTAAAGAGGATACTGTCACTCTGATGTCACGTTCCTGGGAAACATGAGTTACTTTCAGCTTCTCACCTGTGGAATGGAGTTGGACTAGGCAGTGAAAAAGCCTTTTAGTGCTAAGACTGTGTGGTTCCTTGGTTGATAGCACTAGAAGTTTTCTTAGAAATGCAATCAGGTTTACATATGCTAATAATTATCCTGCAAATATATAGTACAAGGTTCTCTCTTTCTCTTCCCTCTTCCTTTCCTTCCATCTTTTCTTCCTCCCTCCCTCCCTCCCTTGCTCCCTTCCTTTTTATTTTGATTATTTTTATTCTATTTTATTTAAATTTTTATCATAAAAGTTCTATGCTTATTGGTAATAAATCCAAAAAAACACTGAAAGTTATGAAGTCAAAATGAAAAATCTTTCTCCCTGCCTCCCTCCAGTCTCAGTTTCTAGAGGTAATTTTTTATGTATCCTTCCAGAAAATATTGTGCATACACTCTAGGAAAAAAACACACAGAAGGACTCTATTTTTTTCTGCAACTCATTTTTATCATCTAATAAGTGTCTTGGACATTTTTCCATTTGTCCTTCAGTACATATAGATCTACTAAATTCTTTTCAACAACTGCATGGTATTCAGTTCTATGAATGTGTCATAAGTTGGCAGACATTTGGGTTGTCTCCAAGTTATAGCTTTGTGTTGTTTTGTGTAGAATGCTGCAATGACTATTCTTCAACATTTATGTTGGGGACTGAGAATATCTGAGATATATATATATATATATATATACACGTATTTGAGGTACTGGGGTCTGAACCCAGGACCTCCCATGTAGGAGGTGGGCACTCAACTGCTTGAGCCACAGCTGCTCCCTGAGATACACTTTGATGAAGGAGTACGGGAGGACTCGAACTGCTTTTCCTAAATAACAGGCCAGTTCGTCCTCTCACCGTTTATTGAATAATCCATAGTGTCTCCTAGTGATTTGAATGCCACCTTCATAATATGCCGCATATGCATATATTCTTGCATATTTTCTTGACACTTGACTCTTTCCTATTCTTCTGTCTCTTCCTGCCTGTAAGCCAAACCATTTTAAATGCTGTAGCTTTGCAATATGTTTTTACATCAACTAGGTCTTAGAACCCGCAAATACTCTTCTTTTCAGAGTTTTCGTGGATACGCATATGTGTTTATCTTGCCAATTAACTTTAGAATTATATTTACCAATCCCACCAGCTGATATTGGACTGGCTGGGAAGTTGACGTATTTTCACCGTGGTAGCTCTCCATCCAATGGTGAGGGTAGGGGTTGTCAAAGTCTTCTTCTAGGTACTTGACTTCATGAGGGCAGGTTACAGAGGATGAGAAACTAGGGAGTCCAGATTGGGTGACCATGAAAAGACAGACAATTCAGAAAGTCGAAGGGGCAAAGTGCTCTTTGGGTCTAATGTCAGTCTCTCTAGAGAGGGGCAGGGTTTCCCATCTCCTGCTGAGCCAAGAGACACTGAAGGAACTACACTGGTTTATTTATGTAAGTCTGTACTTTGTGCAGGGCGTTGTGCTAGGCATTGTGGAATACAAAGGTGATTCATAAGCCTTGTACTCAACACCACCTTTAAATTATGACAGGAGCCCTAAAATGAATATATTGCAACTGCATTTGTTCATTTAAGAAGGACTAAATAAGTTCCCACTGTGTGTTAGCAACTTGATACATGCCAGGAATGCAATGATCAATGAGCAGATGCCATCCCTTCTGCCAGGGAGTTTGCAGCTTACTAAGGGGGGCAGTAAAGTAAGAAATCAGACAAGCTACTTGTGTTTTTATGAGCCAGGAGGAAAACAAGCATCTGAAATGGAGAGTACTGGGCAAGCTATGTTAGATATGCGTGGTCAGAGCGGGTGTCCTGGAGGAGACCTTGAAGCTGAGGCCCAGGAGAAGAGAAGCTGGGGGGAGTCTGGAAAAGTCTTGGTGCATTTGAAGAATTTATAGTTGGAGTTTGAATTGACGGGATTTACTGGTAGATCGGCCGTGATGTGAGGGCATGAGAGGAACCAAAGACGACTCCATGAGTTTCTCATTTGAGGATGGGTACTGTGAAAGGTAAGGCCTGGGAAGAACAGGTTTGAACATAACGTGAAGAGTTTCATTTAGGACACACTGGGCCAAGGTGAGACGCATCTAAGTAGGACTGCAGATAGGCAGTTTGGATATCGAGCCTGGATCTCCAAAGAGAGTCTAGGTGGTATTCCCAGCACCTAACACAGAGATCCATCAGAGTGAAGATGATAGTGAAATCCAAGGGAATTGATGTCACATCCTCAGGAGAGAGTTGAGAGAAGCTCCAGGACAGGGTCCTGAGAAAGGCCATAGATGTAAGATAGAGGAGAAGTCAGCACAGGGACTCAGGCTCAGCCACCAGAAAGGCAGCTGGGAAACGAGGGGCGTGGGGTCCCAGACAACGAGAGAGAAGAGCTTCCAGAAGGGATGGTAGAGTGTGTTGACTGGCGCTGTGCAGTCTCGTAAGACGGTGGCAGGGAAGTGAACACTCAGTTGGAAGGAGGGTGTAAAACGTTCAAAAAGAGGAGAAGCGGTGATACGTTTCCCCAGAACTGGAAAAGGAAACCTGAGCGACAAACTGACTAGAATTGGCAGGCAGATGGAGCGCAATCTGGGGTTTGAAACCAGGGGTTTGACGTGTTTCTAGAGGACAGGAGGTGGTGGAGTTTATCCAGGAGAAAGGAGTTACCTGAGAAGTTGTTGACTGGGGACAGCAAGGGAGTTAGGGTGTTTCTGAAGGAGAAATTGTAAAGCTGGACCCTGAAATCGCCTAGTCAAGGGAAGTGTGTGCTGGTGGATGTGAAGTTTTCTTGTGGTTTTCACCATTTCTCTATTTCTTTGAATCAAATTCACTCAGTGGTAGCTTGTGTCCTTTTTAAAGGACTGAACTCCAGAAAGACTGAACAAATTTGCAATGCCCGATAAATGTTGGGCTCGGTCATCTTAATGCTGATTTAATAAGTGTGCGCAGTGACTTAGGTGTTTCTACATTGCGTGAGGATAGATGCTAGTCTGGAGGCTTCTATCCGTAGGGAGACCCACGTTTCCAGCTAGAGCGGGGCTCTCAGCCTCTTTAGTTCCATGGACCCCTTTGCCAGTCAGGTGAAAACCATGGGCCCCTTCTCAGAATGTAACAGCAGATAGTTTTATGACACTCAACATCAGCACGTCTTTAAATTAAAATTTTAGGATTATTCAGAATTACGTTTTACAACTTTGCCATAATTTCAATACCTGATAATCTAACACGGTTCAACGTCTGTTCAAAAGGTCATTTTCGGCAAACATTTAGAAATTCCAGTTTTCCCACGGCGTCATGCAACCATCTCCACCGTCCTTACCAACCTTTCTGCAGGCAGTTCTCCAGTTCACTCAGAACACGCTGCATCAAAATAAAAATCACACTAAGTCTATACTATACTGTGTATTCTCTAATAAATATATCACACCCCACTAACACGTCCCCACAAGAATAATGCTTTTTTGAGTTTTCAATTCAAGCTCACAAACTCCCCGAAATCTTTCCACGGGCCCCTTGGGGGTCCGTGGGCCCCTGGTTAAGAACCCCTGCACTACAATCAGGTCATAAGTTCTACGTGATTGCATCAAAGTAGTTTATCTTTAGGATATAAGCTATACTAAATATGTTTAACAAAACCTTTTGCTTATCCTGTTATTTATTTTCTTTTTTTATTACATTTTTGGGGTAAAATTTTTAGAAAATTACATTTAAATCCATTCTATTCTTTTTAAAAAATAATCTCCATGTCCTAAATAATAAAAATGTTTCTAATATGATTATGTTGTTCAATATTTTGTCTAAAGAATTACAAATTTATAAGGTTTGGAATTTAATATATTGTGTTATGTGAAGGATGATTCCATTTAATTTTTCTCTATTCTGGTGTCCTATTGTCCCTAAAACATTTCTATAATCATGAGTCCTTTCACATCTATGTGTTGTTTCTGGTTTGACATAAATTAAATTCTTATAGTAGTAGAATATTTTTGACTCTCTAGTCCATGTATTATTTTTCTGCTTGATGTTATCATTATATATTTTTGATACATGTTGCTCTATAGTTTTAATTTTTTTTCATTTTTAAAAGAAGCTTTAGATTACATAAATGTTACATGAATAATACAGGGGGTTGCTCTGTACCAGCCCCACCCTTTCCCGATAGCAACATCTTTCATTAGTTGGTGCATTTGTTACAATTGGCCAAGACCTACTGAAGCATAGCTACTACCCATGGTCTATAATTTACATTATAGTTTACACTTTGCCTTGCTCAATTTTATAGGTTTTGACAAAATGTATAATGGCCTGAATCTGTCATGGCAATGACTAGCAGGACAATTCCAATGTCCTAGAAAAGCCCCATGTTGCACCTATTCTTCCCTCTCCCCCGCTCAGAACCTCTGGTGGCCACTGCCTCTTTATCAATGACACAAGTTCTTCTATTGCTAGAATAATCATGAATCTACTTTAGTCCATAGCTGCCTCCCCCCTCATGTTTCTTCATTCCTCCGCCTTGCGGATTTGGGGATGGTGTTGCCCACTCTGCTTCTGATTGAGAGGGGGCTCAGATCCCAGGGGGCAGGTGGGTGGACCTCTCTCGTGCGTGAAGTAAGCCAGTCACTGCAGGACAAATATTACAGGACCTCCCTGGTATGACCTGAGGCTGTTGAGCAGACTCAGAGCCAGAGTCTGGAAGACCAGGAGACAGCGAGTAGAGGGTGGTGAGCCAGTGCCCAAATGGGCAAAGTCTGTGGTTTGTTTTTGAACTTCCCAGCATCTTTGCCATTTAGTAATTTTTAATAACCTCAGAGGAATGCTCCTACACAGCTTTTCTAGGTTTTCTAGAGCGTTCCCTGGGGTTTCAATTGGCATTGCCTTAAATTTGTTGATTCCTTTACGAATCATGCCTTTTGTGGCTTGTCTAGTCAACTCGGCCAGTAGCTGGATAAATCATCAAGCATTTTCCTCTGTGTTTCTGACCAGATCTGAAGTTGTCTGATCTGCTGTAGGTAGTGCTCGATTTCATAAGGTTGGTTTTCTGGTCACTGGTACTTGTGAGCTGAAATGAAAGTCTTTGCTGAGCTTACACATTTACTCGTGTACCCTTTAAGTTAATTTCCTGACTTTTTCAGGATGCACAATCATGTGGATATTGTCAGGTTTAGTGAGCAACACCATTTTTTCCTCATAAAATAGGATGGATGACATTTATTCTTTTATGTGTTTTGGGACAATTATTGTTCTGTAAGGAGCTTGCTTTTGGAAAGTTGGGGTTTTTTGTGACTATATCAGGACAAGGTATCTTTTTTTGGTCTATTGACCAAGTTTTCTTTTATTTTCATTATTTATCAACATTTTAAATGAGGTAAAATTCCCATAAGACTAGCCATTTATAGTGAACAATTCAGTGGCACAGTCCTGCACAACCAGCCCTCTCTTTGATTCATCTTTTACACATCTGTTAGTAAACTGTTTGCAAATGAACTTCAACAGCTTTTATCACTACTTAATGCCCTTTTATGTCAGTTTTTTTCTTTCTTTTTCTTTTCTTTTTTTTTTTCTTTTGCTGTGAAATCACATTTTCTCTGATGTCTGACAAGATCATGAGGTTTTTTTGTGTGTGTGGTTTTTTTTTAATATTAATTAAAACAAAACAGTCTTGGATTATTCCCTATATTTCAATGTCTTTTTTCCCCCCTAAGGAATAGTTTTGGCAGATAAAAGATTATAGAATTTTTCTAATGAATACTTTATTTATAAGATATGCCCCCACAAAATATTATTTCAATGAAAAAAATGGGTGATAAATGAGCTTTTTAGAAGCAGAGGACTGTATCCTGCTCATCTGAATATTATAAATGCTACATCTGCATTATCTTCGATTGTCCGTTGCATTTACCTTGACTTTCTGTTCTCATTTGCTCAGCGTCCGTCTGTAATTGACTGTACATGCTTTATTGAAATTGAAACTGTGTCAGAAGGTAGGAATGTGGCTTTTTTTTTTTTTTTAAAGATTTTATTTATTTATTCATTTATCCCCCCCTTGCTGCTTGTGCTCACTGGGTCAGCCAACCACGCCGTGCGGGCGGGCCTGCCTTCACCAGGAGGCCCCGGGAACCGAACCCGGGGCCTCCCATATGGTAAACGGGAGCCCTACTGATTGAGCCACAGCCGCTTCCCGGAATGTGGCTTTTTGACCCGGGTTTTATGCCTAGCTCTGTTTTTGACAGGCTGCATAGACAGGTCATTCCTGCAGTGGGATCAGAGTTGCAGAGTGCTCGGGAAACAGCAAGCAGCCCGCGTGGCTAGAGGGCGGCCGGCCGGCGGGGAGGGGGAGAGAGCGCTGGGAGTGTACGTTAGGGTTAGGAAGCCACAGCCTTGGATACTGGGGTGGGGGCTAATGGAGGAGCCATTCTGAAGAGAAGAGAGGAAGATAAAAGATGAAATATGACCAAGCACTCAAGCTGCCTGGCAGGCGGAATGGTGGGTACAGTGACAGGAATATGGAGATGAGGAGGAGGGTTTGCAGAAGAGGGGGAAGGGGGGGTAACTTTGATTTCCTCAGATTGATTTTGAGCTGCCAATAGGGCAAGAGCTGCTCCATAACTCTCAGCTGGAAATGCAGGATTGGCTGCTAGGAAAAGAATTATGATAAACTCTGAAGCCCACCAGGGTGGAAAACTAAGGACATGGTTTGAAGATAAAAGAGGGTTAAGAAAACAGCCCTGGAAAGGCTTCCTCCAACTGGAAAAGCAAAGATGCAAAGGGGCAGCAGTGGGAGGACACAGTCAGGTAGCAGGATGTGGGGGAGTCCGAGGGGAGAATTCCATCAAAGAAGAGGAGACCTGAAAAGAAGGTGCCACCAGATTTCATTACTAGAGATCATGGATGACCTTGGAGAAGGAGGTTTCAAAAGGCTGATGAGAAACAAGCCAGATGGCTTAGGTGTGAAGGGGAGGTGAGGACCAGAGGACAATGAGAACGGTCTTCCTTGGAGAAGTTCTAGGGCAGAGACGAGAGAAGGGAGCAGATCGGCACGGTAGCAAGGGGAGCAGATGTAGCTCAGTGGTTGAGCTCCTGCTTTCCATGTCCGAGATCCCAGGTTTGATCCCTGGTACCTCCTCAAAACAAGACAAACAGACAAACAAATGAAAAAAACAACTCAATGGGGGAGTGAATGTAGGTCAGTGGTCGAGCGTCTGCTTCCCATGAATGAGCTCCTGGGTTTAATTCCTGACATCCTTAAAAAAAAAAAAAACAGTAGCAAGATAAAGGCTTTTTGTTTGTTTGCTTGAGCACTGGGAGACCTGCACTTTTGTGCTCACACAAGCAATTCCCCCCAGCCTGTCTCCTTCATCGGGAAGCACCTGCGTGGAATCCCTACCTTCCTGGTGACAGCATGGTCTCTTCTGCCAGCTTCGGCTTTGTCTTTGCCTTTGTTGACCTCTCAGTCAGTCGCTTGACCTTGATCACATCAACAGAGTCTCAGGGCCAGGCGGCATTTTCAAAGTCATCTTCTCCAGCTCCCAGCCTCTACCTGGAAATCTCCAGGGGAATCTTCTCTCTCGGAGACATTTTAAGAGTTTGGGAAGGAAAGAGGAAACCCCCCAAAATCAAAACCATCCCCCAAAACTGCCATGAGAAGTACCACCACCAACTGAACCTCAGACATTTTGTCTAATTTTTGACCTCAGGTAGGAAGGATTTAGTTAACCAAACACACACTTCAGTTGATAGCACTTCCTTAACTTTGTCCATAAATCCCTTTCTTTTATAATTTATTTGTTCCATTCTATCACCATCACTCACTCCATTTCCCTCCACCACCCCATAGACAACCATTCTAAAGGCTTTGTTGTATTATTATTTGTAGATGGTTTAATAAAATAAACACTGCCATACTGGGTGCATATCTAATTTACAAAATGATCTTATATTATAGCCTCATTCTATTTCTTGCCTTCCCACTTTGCACCACGACTTTAAGGTCAATCCATTTTTGTGTCATACAGTCCCCTGTTTCTGACAGCTGCACAGCATTCCATAGTGGGGTGTGCCTCGACTTACTTACCTATTTCCCCACTAACGGACCTTAGATGACACCAAACTCTGCTCCCACAAACAGTGCATGCAGGGCCTCTTAGAACCTACGGCAGGAATTCTCTGGGGTATTTGCACAGAAACAGGACCACTGGTTCACAGAGAAAAGCCCAGAAGACTGTGCCAGGGACACCTTACCAGTGCCCACCTGCTCCCTCCACACTGGGCGTCACCTGGGACATCTTACCAGTGCCCACCTGCGCCCTCCACGCTGGGCGTCACCTGGGACATCTTACCAGTGCCCACCTGCTCCCTCCACGCTGGGCGTCACCTGGGACATCTTACCAGTGCCCACCTGCTCCCTCCACGTTGGGCGTCACCTGGGACATCTTACCAGTGCCCACCTGCTCCCTCCACG
>JAKSZT010050748.1:1170806-1212007 GCA_026826555.1 Tolypeutes matacus | reverse complement strand
GTGTGTGTGCAAGTGTGTGCTTGAAGAGGTGGGATCACACTGCCTGCTCAGCCCACGTGTGTGCACGTGTACATGTGTGCATGTGTGTGCTTGTAGAGGAGACAATCACACTGCCTGCTCAGCCCACGTGTGTGTGTGTGCACGTGTGCATGTGTGTGCTTGTAGAGGTGGGATCACACTGCCTGCTCAGTACGTGTGTGTGTGTGCATGTGTGTGCTTGTAGAGGTGGGGTTATACTGCCTGCTCGGTACATGTGTGTGTGTGTGCAAGTGTGTGCTTGTAGAGGTGGGATCACACTGCCTGCTCAGCCCACGTGTGTGCGTGTGCATGCATGTGCTTGTAGAGGTGGGAATCACAGTACCCGTGCAGCCCCATGCGTGTGTGCACATGCGTGTGCTTACACAGGTGGCCGTCTCAGTGCCCGTGCAATCCCTGCAAGGTCGTCTCTCCTTTCCCTTTTTTGGCTCCTCGCGGTCTCCCACCTGGCGGCTTACCTGGCTCATAGTCCAACTCGAAGCTGAGCTTTTCTGTGAAGAGGAAATGGCACGGGGTGAGAGTTCGTTAGTCTCAGGAAACCATAGAACCATTTTAGTGATGAGGACACTGAGGCCCAGGGAGGGGACGGTACAAAGGGAGGCACGGAAGCTGCAGCTCTGGACCAGGGGTCCTAACCTGGGCGCAGCTCGGAACTGCCTGGAGCAGTTGTTAAAGCACAAGGGTTTCGTTCAGCAGGTGCGTGGGGCAAAAGCCGCAGGGGCCCTGTCTGCTTTGCTCCCCGGGGTCCCCAGTGCCTTGCCCAGGGCCCAGGACGTTGTGCATGTGACAGGCACCCACCTAATGAGTGGACAAGTGGGCTTTTACTTCCCATCCTTCTTGCAGATAATTTCTTGGCTGCTCACGGGCAGCCTTTGATTAGAGTGGAAGTCCCTCCACTACAGGCCTCTGGGAGCAGGTCCAGGAAGTGGACTCCTAGGCGGGTCCTTTACAGAGAGGTGACACCGCTCACGGCGCCACGCTATGGGGAGGAGCTGAGAGCGCCAGGTTCCGGCTCTTTCCCAGTCTAAGCCTCCTCGCCCTGTGCTACCCCACTCCTTGTACTGGAAAAGAGCAGTCCAAGCTCGGAAGCAGAGCGAAGGAGAGGAGGGCGAGGGCAGAGTCAGCTTCCACAGGATAAAGATAATACCGTGGCTGGAGAATAACTAACAACGGTCCTTAAAAAGAACTTACCATGTGTTACAAATGCTACTGTGGATTATTAAATGACTGAGAATGGCCAGTTTTAGTCATTATCATTGATCAGTGATGCCTATTCTCAGATTCATTTAGTTATTCTTCAAATCAGTTTTTTTCCCAGAAATCTTCACATTTACTATCTCTCTTTACTGTTACCTCACCCTGAGAGGCAGATTTTATTTAAAAACCTGCAGATAAGGAAATCAGGGGGCAGAGAGGGTGGCAGCCGTGCCATGCAGAGAGGCACAGAGGCCAATCCTAAAGCCAGGCTCCAGCCCGCTGAGCTCTGGGGAGACCTGGCCCCTTACCCAGAAACGTCTTCACCTCCCTCTGCAGTGGGAGGGTCTGCTGGGCCACGTCCCGAATCCTCTGGCCCAGCTCATGGGACACGGCCTCTGGTTTCCGGCACTTTCTGGTTTCACATCTAGGGACACAGAAATGGCGGGTCTGGGAAAGTTTCAAGATGCCTTGAAGCCTCAGGTGCTGCCATAATCCAATTGGAAATGCCATTTCCCGCAGGAACTACTTCCTCGAGGACGGGGCCGCACTGTCCACTGATGGGCAGTGCTGTGGGGGTATCCCTGGCTGCACATGAGGATGTAATGGAGTATGGGAAGGGTTGCACGTGAGTCTATGGCCTTAATGTGACAATGTCGTGTACCTGCATGGCACCTGCTGGGCACGTGTGGTGCGTCTTGTGGGAAAAGAGGAGAGAGAAGCTCTATTGCTTACCTTATTAGAGTGCTCCTGATATCCTAGGGGAGAGAGAGGGCAGGGATTCAGTTGTCACCACTCCCACTTGCCTTATAACTAGAAAAGGCAAAACACCACACTCCTAGACCAGTGTCCTGGCCCTGGGCAAGAAAAGGTCGCCCGATCCCTAGAGACACCGGGTGTCGGGGGTGACTGGACTTCAGAGTCCCCTTCTTTTAGAGACCCAGAATGGGACGTGACCTGCACCTCTGCTTAGAAGTGAAGGCTCACCCCAAGGTCTGGTTTTCTCAGGCCAGAGTGCTGCCCTAAACCATGCTGCCTTCCGGGCGCCTTGCTGGGATCCCAAAATCTCTCCTACAGTGCGAGGCAGCACAGGATGAACTTCCTGGCTGCTGGACGGGACACCGAGGTTATAGGAAATAGCTTGCACTGGAAATGCCGCCTGCCACTTGTTTGCACAGTCCTTGACACTTTCCAGAGTGCTAGGTTCACTGCCATTTTATCATTGGAGCCTCACAAAATCTCTGCACAGTCATTAAGAAAATTATCATCCCTATTTTATGGATGGTGGGATGGAAAGATAGAGGCCAAAGAGGAAAACGGCAGAGGACCTTTGGGGAAGCATGGACTAGAATTCGATCCTTCTTGCCCTGAGGTCCATCATCCACTCGGGGTGCAGAGATGTTTGAGTAAAGGAGAGATGGCTTAGGAGAGGAAAAAGTGCAGTGGCTCGTCAGCAACGCAGGGCACAGGTAGAGGCAGGTTTCCAGGCTCACCGTCAGGAGCTCCGTTGTCGGCCTCTCGTTCTTCTCCTCCAGCTCCGCAATCAGGGTGCTGAACCGGCAGATCTCCCCAGTGGCCAGGAAGTCGAACTCATCCCGTTGCTTCAAGATGTCCTCATCCAGCCTCTCCAACTGGGCTAAGAGCACGCTCTGCTGCTCCTCCAGGAACCGGCTCAGATGGGCAAACTCAGAAACCACCTTTTGTCTCTTCTTGGCCACCTGAGTCTGAGGGCAGGGGCAGACCCCAGAAGAAGTCATCCCTCTTCTTCCTCCCCTCCTTTTTCTTCTTCCTTACTTCACCCCGTCTCCCTCCTGGCTCAGAGGTTCGGTGGTAAAGCCAGACTAGGAACTGCAGCATGCTTTCCTTTCTACCTACCCCCGGTTTCTGGGAGACATGGCCAGGTGCTGCCTCAGCTCCATCTGCTGGAACTTCCAAATGGGGTGGGGCTTGAGGAGGGGAGGGGGATTATGGGGATAGGCTACCTGCCTGTTACCATGTGCACAACCCTAAGCTACTTTAAGGCACAGCCTCACTCAATCTCTACAGCAGTTCAAGGGTAGTGACTATCTTTTAATCTCTATTTTACAGATAGGTAAACTGAGGTTAGCGAGTTGCTTGAGGGCATCTGGCTCGTTAGTGCTGGAGTCAGGATTCAAACCCAGAATGACCTCAAAGCCCAGTGTGCTCTCGCGCCTGGGTTTCAGGGAAGCCACGGACCCTGGCGGAGGGGAGGGGCCAGGGAAGCTGACTCACCAGGAGGACTTGCAGTCTTTGATTCTCTCTTGCCTGGACTCCTTGAATCTCCTCTCTCTCTTTCCTCAGATTCTCAAGACACTTCTGTATTTGTTCCTGGGGAGAAGGAACATAAAATATTTAAGATGGAAAAAATTATTTGTTAAAGGGTGTCACCTCACCCCACCCTCTGTGTGACCCAAGGAAAGAAATCAGGCCAATAGCTGACAGTGCCTGGACCTTACTCTTCCTCCGTAGCTCGCGTTCTTTGATCCTGTTCTTCTTGACCTGTACCCCAAGAATTTCCATCAAACCTTGCCCCGATTAGTGCCTTCAGAGGCTATGATTCAGTTTCCCTTTCGAACTTTCCTTTCTTCAAGGTAAGCATCCTAATTTTTTATCTCTGGTAAGTGACATCTGGGATCTGTCCTGAGCTTCCGAACCTATGATCTGTCCTTCTTTGAAATTAGTCCAGGTTTACACTCATGTCAGAAAGGGAGCAAGTCCAAGCAACCACCCTCCCTTATGGATGAATCAATCATGTGCATGTGATTCTGGAGGAGAAAAGGACTTGGAGAATGCCAAAGTAAGCAATGAAATGTTTTAGCAACTATTTGCAATAGAAATAGAATTTGGGCCATAAAGAGGTAAAACCCATTAATGCCCATATACAGGTAGTTTCAGAAATGCACATGGAACTCAGGAAGTGCCGGAGAGTTAACTCATTGACACCTTCGCACACAGCTAGACAACCGTTTGTACTACAGCATGGCACAGGAGGGGGACGGGTGGGGCATATGGGAATCCCCTAGGTTTTCCATATAACATTTACGAAATCTAAAGTTTCTTTAAAAATAAAGAAAAAAGAGTTAAAAAAAAAAAAAAAAAAAAAACCACACGGCACAGCTGAGAACAGCGCACACTCATTTGATGCAAGACCCCGCCCCACTTCATAAACGTCAGCGCTGATTCTCGGCCAAGCACTAGCGCTCAGACACCTGCCCTTGCACTCCCACATACACACTCAAACCCTAACCCGACCTCCTCAGTCACACCTCCCTGGCACGCGCGCACACACACATCCACATCTCGTTCATTCGCTCATTCCACGAGCATGTATTCAGGTCCTACTGTGCGTCGCGCGCAAGGAAACAACACAGAACACCCAGGAAAGCCCAAAACAGACACACACAGCCCCACCCAGGGGGGGGGGCGACCCGGGGCGGCGCGGTCCCCCCTACCCGGTAGGGCCCGGCCGCGTCCTCCAGGCGGCGCACGCGGTGCGCGCGGTGCTGCGGCGCCTCCCGGCACAGGGCGCACAGCTGCGCCTCGTCGTCCTCGCAGAAGAAGTGGAGCTTCTCGCCGTGCCCCGGGCACACGGCCCGCTCCTCGGGCTCCGACGCGGGCAGCAGCCGCAGGCGCTCGAGGCTCGCCACCACGCTGGCCAGCTGCCAGTTGGGCCGGGGGCGCCCGGGGCCGAGGGGCTCCTTGCAGAGCGGGCACCTGGGGGGCGCGTCGGGGCCGTCGCCCGCGGTCTCGCAGTAGCGGGCGAGGCAGCCGCGGCAGAAGTTGTGGCCGCAGGCGACGGTGACGGGCTCCCTGAGGGCGTCCTGGCAGATGGGGCAGGTGACCTCCCCGGCCAGGCTGGCCACGGAGGGGGCTGCGGCCATGCGGGCGCGCTGGCGAGGGGCCGACTCCAGCCCGACCCTCAGGCTGGCCCTGTGCGCTCGGCCGCGGGGCGAGGGCCGGGCGGGCTGTGGAGAGCAGGCCACGCGCTCACACTCCTGGGCCCGCGGGCAGACGCAGGCACAGCTCACACAGGCTTCGCCCCCTGCACACTCACACGTCCACACACTTACACACTCACACACGCGCGCACAGGAGAGGCTTCCACGGGCATCCCTGAAGGCCTTCCTCTCCTCTCCTGCGTTCTGAAAGGAGTCACACACCTGCCGACAGTGGAAACGGAGAAAGAGCAGAGGGTGAGGACGAGGGGGATGCTGCATCCCAGGGGCGACATCAGTCCCTCTCCAGCCCCCACCCCTGAACTGGGGCTCACCGCTCCTTCCCATCCTCCCACAGACACTCACAGAGGAAGGAAGTGCTGGCCTGTCTGCTGCCCACTGTTGAGGGAAATTTTCTTTCTGGGGGTGCAGAGGGGACAAGGGCCACCCCAGTCTCCTGGCAATGCCACCGGCTGTCTCCAGGGAGATTGGCGTATCAGCCAGCCCAGGGCCCCCAGCCAGCTGGCAGGGGAGCCTGGGGACCCAGATAAGACGCTGTGGCCGGCTGTGCACAGCTCAGATGCCTCCAGCGGAGGTGCCCCACCGGCCCACTGCCGCCTCCAAACTGCCCTGTGTGGGAAGGAGGGAGAAAAGCAGAAACGGCCAGCATTGGTTTATGCCAGTTCTGCACCTCACTCTGATGTAAGCACTTCAAGCTTTTGCTCTTATTTATCCCTCCTGTCTGCTGTGTAATGCCGGCGCTGTTAGGCTCTTCATTTTATAAGTGAGGTTTTTTAGCTTGCCCCAGTCTACACAAATGGGAAGGTGGAGGTGACTGTAATAGGCAGTGAGGTCTGTGGGTCTCCAGGGCAGGGCTGGCCGATAGAAATAAGATGTGAGCCACGTGTGAGATGTAAACTTTTCCAGTAGCCACGTGTAGAAATAAAAAGAAATGAGTGAAATTAATTTTAATGATATTTAACCCAAAATATCCATACTGTTGTTTTAACATGTGATCAGTATAAAATGTTAATGTGATGTTTTACATTCTTTTTTATTTGTGCTAAGTCTTTGAAATCCAGGACGCATCTCAGTTCAGACCTGCCACATTTCCATGCTCAATAGCACAGGTGGCTGGTGGCTCAAGTATGGGACAGGGGAGCTCCAGAGCCTGCATTGTTGGGGGTGGGGGCAGCAGGTAGGGTGGGAGGGGGAGCTGATATACTCAGGACTTTGAGTGAAAAGGGGAAGACAGGGTGCTGGGCTGGTCCCCAGGAATGGAAGGAGGCCCGTTCTCTCCGCAGATGCAGGCGAGTAGACCAAGAACCTTGGCGTCTGACTGTCTTCCTGGCTTGTCCCAGCCTTGCTGCTCCCCAGCCTTTCAGTTTGCATTACCGTCTCTGTAAAATGAGGGTAATGACCCCTGGCAACGAGCTGTTGCCAGAATCAGATATAATATATTAAAATACTAAGCCTGGATAAATGTGGCCAGATTTGTTTATTCTTTTTTGACTGACTTTTCTATTTTTTTAAATCATCATGAATTAATTGCATGATGCTTTCTTGCCTTCTCCCACCTGCAGTGAAGTAAAATTGGATCCCAGTGGTCACTGGCCATGGCGGAGGCAGGTGTTGGGAGTAAAAGAAAGACCAGCACACGGAGATGGCGAGATGAAGGAGGCGGGGAAAGCCATGGGGGTGGAGGGAAGATGCGCAATCCCTGCATGCACGGAGCCGCCCGCGGGTCTCCTGAAGCCAGTCTCCTGCCGCTGCACTTGGACTTTGCCCCTGGGCGCCCCACCCTGAAGTCCACGGCTCTGCTGCCCACGCAGACAGGAAGAGCGTCCCCTCCCGAGTTCTCCCCGCCCCAGGGCCACGGCAGGGATTCCAGGAAGTCCGGTCTCCCTGCGACCTCAGGCTCTTCTCCCCCAGGGGCCGAAGGGGCCGTGACAAAGCCGTGGGAGGAGCGGGCACTGGGGAGCTGGCACTTAAAGGTGCCTGGAGTTTGGACCCACGCACTGGCCGGGGGAGCCAGGCGGCTTCCCTGCCCTGGCCTTGCTGCCTTGCTCTCTGGCCTCATCCTCTCCTTGTGACTCATTTGAAAGTGACTCGGTTTCAGGGAAAGGGGATCCCTGTGCACGGGTCGGAGTCAGAGGCTGAGGGGCAGGGGAAGGCGCCACGATGCCTGCGACGCACTCCCCTCCAATGGACGGGGGGTGGGGGGGCACCTGCCCTGCCTGCCTGGGGCCCCTGGAGGAGGCAGGGACACCCCGTACACACACCTGCTGCCGGCCCTGCCTCCCCCACCTGCCCAGGTGGGGCCAGCACTCCAGGGGGACCCTGCTCTGCCCACTCTGCAAGGACAAGGGGCAGATGTCCAGGGGCCCTTTGCCCGTGGCCCCCTGGAGGAGACGCGCTGGGAGGAGCTTGGCGAGAAGATCTACTTCTGGGAGAATGACGTGGCGCTTCTGTGCTAGCTCTGCAGGGAGAGTCCCCCTCCAGGCCCAGGCCCTGGGCTCCTGGAAGAGGCCGTGCAGGGGAAGCGGAGGTGGCTGAAGCAGCTGGGCGCCCGCCTACCACATGGAGGTCCCCAGCGGGGTTCCGGCCTCCTAAAGAGGACGAGCAAGACAGCGAGCTGACATGGCGGGATGACGCGGAGAAGAGACAGCGAGGAGACACAATAAGCAACACAACAAGCAGGGAGGGGAGTAGGCCTAAAGCGATTGGGCCCCTGCCTCCCACATGGGAGGTCCCGAGTTCCATTCCCAGTGCCTTCTAAAAAGAGGATGAACAGGGAGGAGAAATAAATAAATATAATACATCTGTAAATAAAAGGGGTGTGTGTGTGTGTGTGTGTGTGTGCAGACCAGCAGGGTAGGAAACCTGGCTTCCCCCGGCCTGTGTGGGATGCAGAGTGCGGTGGGCACATGGATGTAAAGCCTCGGCTTCTCCCCCCGGGGGACCCCAAGCTCAAGGGACCCCAGGGGACGTGGCTCCACCTGGCTGTGTGGGAGTTCACTCTTAGGAGACTTGAGCTCGGCCTCAGAGGACTCTCCCCATGGAGCCGACCCCATCACTGCCCTGTGGACCCCCCAGTGCAGTGAAGAATTGGCCTCGCTGCCGGCAGAAGCCCATGCTGAGAAGGACCTCCCCTGCTGGCTGCGGGGAGGCTGCACCTGGCCCCCAGGATCCACCTGAGCCATGGATTGACCAAGACCCTGAACTGGGAAGGGAGGGGAGGGAAGGGCATCCCGCAGGCATGTCCCTTCTTTTTGAGAAAGGGAGGCCCAGCAGGAGCCCAGTGCTGTAGGAATTTCCTCTGGGGTCGAGGGCACTGCCTGCTGCCTGCCTCTCAGACCTGGCTTGTCTAATTATGGTTTTTTTTTTCTTTTGATCTGTTTATGTGGTGTATTACATTGATTGATTTTCTTGTGTTGAACCATCCTTGCATACCTGGGATGAAACCCACTTGGTCATGGTGTATAATTCATTTGATGTGTTGTTGAATGCACCTAGGAAGTATTTTGTTGAGGATTTTAGAATCTAGTTTCATTAGAGAGATTGGTCTATAGTTTTCCTTTCTTGCGGCGTCTTTGTTTGCCTTTGGTGTTAGGGTGATGTTGGTGTCATAGAATGAGTTAGGCAATGTTCTCTCTATTCCTATTTTTGGAAGAGTTTAAGCAGTATTAGTGTTAGTTCTTTCCAGAATGTTTGGTAGAATTTATCTGTGAAGCCACCTGGTCTTGGGGTCTTCTTAGTTGTGAGGCTTTTGATGACTGATTCTATCTCATTATTTATGATTGCTCTGTTGAGTTCATCAGTTTCTTCTTTTGACAATGTAGGCTGCTTGTGTGTTTCTAGGAATTTGTCCATTTTCCTCTAAATGATCCATCTTGTTGGCATATAATTTTTCAAAGTATCCTCTTATGATACTCTTTATTTCTGTGGGGTCAATGGTGATATCCATTTCCTCATTTCTTATTTTACATACCTGCATCTTCTCTCTTTTTTCTTTCTTAGTCTTGCTAAGCATTTGTCAATTTTATTAATCTTCTCAAAGAACCAGCTTTTGGTTTTGCTTATTTTTTTCTGGTGCTTTATTATTTTCAATTTCATTTAGTCCTGCTCTAATCTTTGTTATCTCCCTTTTTTACTTCCTTCGGGGTTAGTTTGTTGCTCTTTTTCTAATTCCTCTGGGTGTGCAGTAGGTCTTTGATTTTAGCTCTTTCTTCTTTTTGAATATAGACATTTATGGCTTTGAATTTCCCTCTCAGTACTGCTTTTGCTGCATGACATAGGTTTTGATACATTGCGTTGTCATTTTTATTTGTTTCAAGGTAGTTACTGATTTCTTTTGAGATTTTCTTCTTGACCCACTGTTTCTCTAAGAGTGTTGTTTTAACTTCCATATCCTTGTGCCTAATGTGCTTCTCTGCCCCTTACTGATTTCCAGCTTCATTTCATTGTGGTCAGAGAAGTTACTTTGTATGATTTTGATCTTTCTGAATTCATTGAGAGTTGTTCTATGATCTAGCATGTGGTCTATCCTAGAGAATGATCCATGTGCTATCTAGAAGAATGTATATCCCTCTGTATTGGGGTATAATGTTCTGTATATGTCTATTAGTCCAGGTTCTCTAATCTATTATTCAAAGTCTTTGTTTCTTTATTGATTCTTTGTCAAGATGTTCCGTCTAATGGTGATAATGGTGTAATTAGAGAGTCATCTATTTCTTTAGTTTTTCCAGTATTTGCCTCATGTATTTTGGGGCACTCTGGTTAGGTGCATAAGTGTTTGTGATTGTTCTTTCTTCTTGGTAGATTACCCCTTTTATTAATATATAACGTCCTTATTTGTCTCTTACAATAGTTTTGCATTTAAAGTCTATTTTGTCTGATATTAGTATAGCAACTCCTGCCCTTTTTTGGTTACAGTTTGCTTGTAAAATTTTTTCCAAGCATTCATTTTCAGCCTCCTTGCATCCCTGGGATTAAGGTGGGTTTTTACAGACAACATATAGATGGGTCATATTTCCTTATCCATTCTGGTGATCCGTGTCTCTTGACTGGTGAGTTTAATCCATTAACATTCAATGCTACTACTGTCAAGGAATTACTCACATTAGCCATGTTTTCTTTGGGTTTATATGTGCTATATGTTGTTTTCATTTCTCTTTTTATCTTTTAAGTTGTTCTTACACTCTCTTCCAACTCTCTCTCTCCTGTTTTTTCCTTTTGACCTGTCGAACTCCCTTTAGTATTACTTGGAGTATGGGTTTCTTATTGACATATACTCTTTTTTTTTTTTTTTAACTTTATTTTGTACATTTAATAATTGAAAACATAAACAATTAAAAACTAAAAAGTAAACATAGATGAATAAATATATACATTTCTCAATTAAATGTAATGGATACATGTAAATTTTTTTCTTTTTTTGAATCAAACAATATATTACACAATATATTTGGTTCATAGTAATGCATTCATACAGTATTTGTCCTTTTGTGTCTGGCTTGCTTCACTCAACATAATGTCCTCCAGGTTCATCCATGTTGCCATATGCTTTATGACTTCATTTCTTCTTACAGCTGCATAATATTCCATCGTGTGAATAGGCCACAGTTTGTTTATCCACTCTTCTGTTGATGGACACCTGGGTTGTTTCCAACTTTTGGCAATGGTGAATAATGTGGCTATGAACATCGGTGTGCAGATGTCTGTTCGTGTCACTGCTCTCAGTTCTTCTGGGTATATAACCAGTACCGGTATTGCAGGGTCACATGGCAAGTCTATATTCAACTTCTTTAGGAACTGCCAAACAGTCCTCCATAGTGGTTGTACCATCCTGCATTCCCACCAACAGTGAAGAAGTGTTCCTATCTCTCCACATCCTCTCCAACACTTGTAGTTCTCTGTCTTTTTAACAGTGGCCATTCTGATAGGTGTGAAATGATATCTCATTGTAGTTTTGATTTGCATTTCCCTCATCATGAGTGATGTTGAGCATTTCTTCATGTGTTTTTTTGCCATTTGTATTTCTTCTTTGGACAAATGTCTATTCAAGTCTTTGGCCCATTTTTTAATTGGGTCATTTGTCTTTTTATTGTTGAGTTGTAACATCTCTTTATATATCCTGGATATTAAACCCTTATCAGATATGTGATTTCCAAATATTTTTTCCCATTGAGTTGGCTGCCTTTTCACCCTTCTGACAAAGTCCTGTGAGGTGCAAAAGTGTTGAATTTTGAGGAGGTCCCATTTATCTAATTTTTCTTTTGTTGCACGTGCTTTGGGTGTGAGGTCCAAGAAACCACCACCTACTACAAGGTCTTGAAGATGTTTCCCTACATTTTCTTCTAGTAGTTTTATGGTTCTGGCTTTTATATTTAGATCTTTGATCCATTTTGAGTTGATTCTTGTATAAGGGGTGAGATAAGGGTCCTCTTTCATTCTTTTGGTTATAGATATCCAGTTCTCCCAACACCATTTGTTGAAGAGACTGTTTTTTCCCATTAGCGTGGGCTTGGTAGGTTTGTCAAAAACCAGTTGACTGTATAGGTGTGGGTTTATTTCTGGATTCTCAATTCTATTCCACTGATCGATATGTCTATCTTTATGCCAGTACCATGCTGTTTTGACCAATGTAGCTTTGTAATATGTTTCAAGGTCAGGTAGTGAAATTCCTCCCACATTGCTCTTCTATTTTAGAATACTTTTGGCTATTCGGGTGTACTTACCCTTCCAGATGAATTTGGTAATTGCCTTCTCTAATTCTGTAAAGTAAGCTGTTGGGATTTTGATTGGTATTGCATTGAATCTATAAATCAGTTTGGGCAAGATTGACATCTTCACGATATTTATTCTTCCAATCCATGAACACGGGATGTCTTTCCATTTGTTTAGGTCTTTTTAAATTTCTTTTAGCATTGTTTTGTAGTTTTCTGCATATAGGTCCTGTACTTCTAGGTTAAATTAACTCCTAGGTATTTGAGTCTTTTTGTTGCTATTGAAAATGGAATTTTCCTCCTGATTTCCTCCTCAGATTGTTCAGTACTAGTGTACAGAAACATTACTGATTTTTGCGTGTTGATCTTGTATCTTGCCACTTTGCTGAACTCATTTATTAGTTCAAGTAGCTTTGTTGTGGATACTTCAGGATTATCTAAATACAGGATCATGTCATCTGCAAACAGTGAGAGTTTTACTTCCTCTTTTCCTCTTTGGACGCCTTTAATTTTTTTGTCTTGTCTAATTACCCTCGCTAGAACTTCTAGTACAATGTTGAATAACAATGGTGACAGTGGGCATCCTTGTCTTGTTCCTGATCTTAGGGGGAATGCTTTCAACCTTTCCCCATTGAGTATGATGTTGGCTGTGGGTTTTTCATATATGCCTTTTATCATATTGAGGAATTTTCCTTTTATTCCTATCTTTTGAAGTATTTTTATCAAAAAAGGATGTTGGATTTTGTCAAATGCCTTTTCTGCATCTATTGAGATGATCATGTGTTTTTTTTCCTTCAGTTTGTTAATGTGGTGTATTACATTGATTGATTTTCTTATGTTGAACCAGCCTTGCATACCAGGAATAAATCCCACTTGGTCGTGATGTATAAGTCTTTTGATATGCTGTTGGATTCGATTTGCAAGTATTTTGTTGAGAATTTTGCATCTATGTTGATGAGAGAGATTGGTCTGTAATTTTCTTTTCTTGTGGAATCTTTATCTGGCTTTGGTATTAGGGTGGTGTTGGCTTCATAAAATGTGTTGGGTAATTTTCCCTCCTCTTCAATTTTTTGGAAGAGTTTAAACAGGATTGGTGTTAATCCTTTTTGAAATGCTTGTTAGAATTCACCTGTGAAGCCATCTGGTCCTGGACTTTTCTTTGCTGGGAGATTTTTGATGACGGATTCAATCTCCTTAATTGTGATTGGTTTGTTAAGTTCTTGTATTTCTTGTTGTGTCAGTGTAGGTTGGTTATGAGTTTCTAGAAATTTGTCCATTTCATCCAAGTTGTCTAGTTTGTTGGCATAGAGTTTCTCATAATATACTCTTATGATTCTTTTTATATCTGTGAGGTCATTTGTAATTCCCCCCCCCCTTTCATTTCTGATTGTATTTATTTGCATCTTCTCTCTTTTTTTCTTTGTTAGTCTAGCGAGGGGTTTGTCAATTTTATTGATCTTCTCAAAGAACCAGCTTTTGGTTTTGTTGATTTTCTCTATTGCTTTTCTGTTCTCATTTTCATTTATTTCTGCTCTAATCTTTATTATTTCTTTTCTTCTTTTTGCTTTGGGATTGGTTTGCTGTTCTTTTTCTAGTTTCTCAAGTTGTTCAGTTAAATATTTGAGTTTAGCTCTTTCTTGCTTCTTAATATAGGCATTTAGGGCTATAAATTTCCCTCTCAAGAATGCCTTTGCTGTATCCCGTAAGTTTTGATATGTTGTGTTCTCATTTTCATTTGTCTCAATATATTTACTGATTTCACTTGCAATTTCTTCTTTGACCCACTGAATATTTAGGAGTGTGTTGTTCAGTCTCCACACATTTGCAAATTTCCTTTTTTCCTCTCTGTTATTGATTTCTAGTTTCATTCCATTATGATCTGAGAAGATGCTTTGTATAATTTCAATCTTTTTATATTTATTGAGAGATGTATTGTGACCTAACATGTGGTCTATCCTGGAGAAAGATCCATGGGCACTTGAGAAGAATGTATAACCCGCTGAATTTATATGTCTGTTAGGTCTAACTTGTTTATCATATTGTTCAAGTTCTCTGTTTCCTTGTTGACCTTCTGTCTAGTTGTTCTATCTAATGATGTGAGAGGAGTGTTGAAGTCTCTGACGATTATTGTAGAAATGTCTATTTCTCCCTACAGTTTGCCAGAGTTTGTCTGATATATTTTGGGGCACCCTGGTTATGTGCGTAGATATTTATGACTGTTATATCTTCCTGTAGGATCATCCCTTTTATTAATATATAATGACCTTCCACATCTCTTATCACTTTTTTGCATTTGAAGCCTGTTTTGTCTGATATTAGTATAGCTACCCCTGCTCTTTTCTGTTTACTATTCGCATGGAGTATCTTTTTCCAACCTTTTACTTTCAGCCGGCTTGTATCCTTGTGTCTGAGGTGAGTTTCTTGTAAGCAGCATATGGATGGCTCATGTTTTTTTATCCATTCTGTCAGCCTGTATCTTTTGATTGGGGAATTTAATCCATTCACACTCAATGATATTACTGAAAATGCACTATTTATTTCCTCCATTTTATTCTTTGGTTTTCATATGTCATCTTATTTGTGTCTTTCTTTTTACTCTTTTGGTTATCCTTTCTGCTTTCCTTTCTTCTATACTCTCCTCCAAGCCTCTCTCTCCTGTCTTTTTCTTTCTGGTTCTAAGGCTTCCTCTAATATTTCCTGCAAAGGTGGATTATTTTTTGCAAACTCTCTTAGTTTCGGTTTGTTTGTGAATACTTTATATTCACCTTCATATTTGAAGGACAGTTTTGCTGGATAAAGAATTCTCGGCTGGCAGTTTTTCTCTTCCAGTTTCCTAATTGTATCATACCACTGTCTTCTTGCCTCCATGGTTTCAGAAGAGAAATCTGCACTAAGTCTTACTGGACGTCCTATGTACGTGATCGTTTGCTTCTCTCTTGGTGCTCTGAGAATTTTCTCTTTATCTTTTACATTTGACATTCTGAATAATATGTGTCTTGGCGTAGGTCTATTTGGATTTATTCTTATTGGGGTACAGTGTGCTTCTTGGACATGTAGGTTCATTTCTTTCGTGAGAGTTGGGAAATTTTCAGCTATTATTTCCTCAGATAGTCTTTCTGCCCCTTTTCCTTTCTCTTCTCCTTCTGGAACTCCCATGACACGTATGTTCTTGCATTTTGTGTTGTCATTCAACTCTCTGAGCCCCTTCTCAATTTTTTCCATTCTTTTCTCTCTCTGTTCTTTTCTCTCTTCAATTTTAGCTGCTCTGTATTCAGTATGACTTATTCTTTCTTCTATCATTTTGAGTCTGCTGTTGTATGCTTCAAATGTATTTTTGACTTCACCTATTATGTCTTTCATTCCCATTAACTCCGTTACTTTTCTGTTCAGTGTTTCAAATTCTTCTTTGCATTCGCTCAATGACTTCTTTTTTTTTTTTTTTTTTTAAGATTTTATTTATTTATTCATGTATTCCCCCCCTTGCTGCCCGCGCTCACCGGGTCAGCCAACCACGCCGTGCGGGCGGGCCCGCCCTCACCAGGAGGCCCCGGGAACCGAACCCGGGGCCCCCCATATGGTAAACGGGAGCCCCACTGATTGAGCCACAGCCGCTTCCCTCAATGACTTCTTGATGTCATTGATCTCTTTAACTATATTCTCTTTCATCTCATTAATTTGATTTTGGAAATTTGTGCTCATCTCACTGATTAGTTCTCTGAAATTCGGCATCTTTTCTGGGACTTTGCTGTATTCCTTTTCTTGGGCCATGTCTTCTATTTTCTTAGTATGGCTCGTGATCTTTTACTGGTGTTTAGGCATCTGGTTAGTTTGTATTTTACTTAGATGCTCTATCTCTTTCTCTTTTATGGGGTTTTAGTGGCAGGAGGCTGTGAGTTACCACAGCTCTTTGATTCTTGACTCAACCTTGATTGTTAGGATTGTCCTGCTGGTTGCTCAAAACTGGGCACTGGACCCAGTAATTGGTTGTAGAGTCGTTTCCTAGGGCCTTGGGCAGGGAGGCTATAGAGGCCAGGAAAAGCCTCTCTTACTTATTAATTTTCTTATATGCAGTTCCTTGGTCTGCCAGGAGATGGCGCTTGTTGGCAGCTCTCAATTCAATGCCTGGTGGGAGCGTATTTGTTGTGACACAGGCCAGATCAATGTGATGGAGCTTCCTGTCTGGGGGCTAGGAGCCCTGTGATTCAAACTTTCTGAGACAGTTCTCCAGACTTCTCTCGTAGCGCCCCCCTTTTCCCAGCTAGGAAATATTTCCACTCCCTTCTGAGTCCTCAACAATCAGTCCCTTGGGAAACGGATGTGGCTGAAGAGGTTCGGCGTCCATCTACCATATAGAGAGACCGAGGTTCGATCCCTGGTACCTCCCGGTAAAAAAAAAAAAAAAAAGAATCAGTCCCTGTTAGTAGAGGAGGATATTGGGAGGTTTGTATATCTTTAGCCCCTTGCAGGCTCCAAGGCAAACAATGGCACAGCCCCACCCAGCCTGGAAGGGCTCTCGGGACAGGGCAGACCAAACCTGGGAGTCCAAAGCAGGATCAGCCCCAGGCTCTCTCTCTCCTCTCCCGTGGAGTCCTCAACAATTAGTCCAGGCTAGAAGAGAGGGAGGTTGTGAGGGTCGGATTTCTCCAGTCATTTCTAGGCTCCCAGGGCAAACCACCGTGTGGAAGGGTCCGCAGCCCAAATTTCAGGTCAGAACCTGAGTCAGCCTAAGGCTGTGTCCCTCTCTCTCCCCTTTCCGGGAGTGGCAGATCCCTGAAGCCCCCTTTGTCTGTGGTCGCAGGCCCAGCAGCCCTAGAATTCTGAAGAGTGTGGGGGAGGGTGCCAGCAGCAGCAGAAGCTGCTACTTGCAACTCACGGTTCTGTTGTCGCGATTTCTCTCTTCTGTCACTCTCTCCTCTGGGTGGTATGCAGCCTTCACCTGCTGTCCTAAACCCTAGAAGATCTTTTTCGGGGCTGTTTCCGCTTGTCCTCTAGCTATTTTTCTGGAGAAGAGATTCCCGTGTCTTACTAGTCTGCTATCTTCCCGGAAGTCCGACGTATTCTCTTAATTTCTGTTTATCTGTGACTATTTTGAGCTCTCCCTCATTTTAGAATGCTATGCTGGATAGAGAATTCTTGGCTGGAAGTTTTTTTTCTTTTAGCACCTTAACTATGTCATACCATTGCCTTCTTGCCTTCATGGTTTCAGATAAGAAATCAGCACTTAATCTTATAGAGCTTCCCTTGTATGTAATGATTCTCTTTTCTCTTGCTGCTTTCAGTATTCTCTCTTTGTCCTGAGCATTGGACAATTTGACAAGTATGTCTTGGAGTAGGCTTGTTAGGATTTATACTGTTTGGGTGCACTGCACTTCTTGGACTTATACATCCATCTCCCTAAATAGGGATGGGAAGTTTTCAGTCATTATTTCCTCCAACACACCTTCTGTCCCCTTTCCCTTCTCTTCTCCCTCTGGGATGTCTATAATGTGTATGTTTGCGCATTTCATGTTGTCATGCAAATCCCTAGGTCTCTGCTGATTTTTTTTCCATCTTTTTATCTATCTGTTCTACTATCTGTTTGATTTCAGTTGTACTGTCTTCCACATCGCTAATTCTTTCCTCTGCATCTTCAAATCTGCTGTTGTGTGCTTCCAGTGTATTTTTTATTTCTTGGATTGTGTCATTCATCACCATCATATCCTTTATCTTTTTATGTGTGTTTACAGTTTCTTCAGTATGTTCTCCCAGGGTCTTCTTAATATCCTTAATCTCTTCCTTCACTTTATGAAGTTGATTCATGATATTCGTGTGGACATCTCTGATTAGTTGTTGATGTTCTGCATCTTCTCCTGGTTTTTAGTTTGTTCATTGGACTGGGCCATGTCTTCCTGTTTCTTAGTATGGCTTGTAATTTTTTGTTGGTGTCTAGGCATCTGTTTGTCTTGATGGGTTTATTCGGTTGATTAGCTTCTCTCTCTAGTCTATGGTTTTATTTTGTTGTTGTTTTTGTGTGTGTGGTAAGGTTTCACTTTGACACTTTGTTCCTCTTGTTCTGTTTCCTTGTTATTGTCTATGTTCCAATTACTTGTTTTGGCTTCTTTGTGTCTCTGACCCTCACTCTTCTGGAAGTTGTGAAGCGGTGTCCTGGTTTGCTGTACCCCAGAGCAGGTCCCCAAGGTAGCCTCTGGTTCTCTGTGACTTTAGTGAGAGCTGAGCCTTAGCTGCCTGACCCGTCGGCCATGTTCCCACAATCCTTCACAGTCTTTAAAGCTACAGTATCTACCACATGGCCAAGCTGAGAAAACAGGGCACAGGGATCTCTTCAATCTTTTTTAATTTCGGCATTCCTCTTGTTGATATAAATTGTATGGTTTGGTCTGATATCCATGTTTTGGTTTAAATTGTCCAAATAAGGCCTTTACCATCTCTCCTGTGGGCTGAAAGCCAGAGAGGGGTGGGCATCCTCTTTTGTGAAAGTGCATGTTTGCTCTTTGCTCTTTCTTATTGAATTTTCAGCCTTTTTCACAGTTTTCTGTAGAAGTTCTTCACATATGACAGATAAAGGTCCTTTGTCAAATATAAGTATTGAAACATCTTGTCCCAGACTGTGGCTCATTTTGTCTTCTTAGGGTGGTGCTTGAAACATTTTATAAGGAGAGGGAAGAGAAAAGGGGAAGAGTAAAATCTTGATGACACAAGAAATGCTCCACCTGGAGATCTCTCCAGGTGCTTCTGGAAGATGCCCCCAGGTAGTGTGCTGGGGAGCAAACCCTGGAGCAGGCTAATGGGGTAGAATGTTTTAGGAGCAGAGAGGCTGTTCTCTGGTCTATGATCCCTTTACAGGGCAGCATCTAAGAGCATATGGTTCAGAGGTTTAAGAAATTGTAGAGAGTATAACAGTGGATTTTCTATGTGGCCAAATATGATATCTTCAAAGCACCCCTCAGAAATATGGTTAATATTTCCAGGAGGGTCTTCATGACATTTCTGTCTTGAGACAAGTGTGGTTCAGTGTATTAGTCAGCCAAAGTGGTGCTCATGCAAAATACCAGAAATCTGTTGGTCCTTATAAAGGGTATTTATTTGGGGTAGAAGCCCACAGTTACCAGGCCATAAAGCATAAGTTTCTCCCTCACCAAAGTCTGTTGCCATGTGTTGGAGCAAGACAGTTGCCAACGTTTGCCAGGCTTCAGGCTTCTTGGGTTCCTCTCTTCCCAGGGCTTGCTTGTCTCCGGGCTTAGCTCCTCTGGTTCTTCCACAAGGTCAGCTGTAGACTATCAGGCGAATGGCTTCTCTCTATCCCAGGGCCTTCTCTCCTTCCTCACACCAAGCTCCTCTGTCTGCTTGCCTCCCCGGGCTCCAACATCAAAACTACAACATTAGAACTGCTCCTCAAAACTACTACAACTCTGTCCTTTGCCTTGCCTTTTATATTTGATTCCCCACCCACCAAGGTGTGGGGCTCAATGCCCTACTGACATGACCCAGTCAACGCCCTAATCATAACTTAATCATGCCCAGATTAACAGACCAGTTTACAAGCATAATCCAATATCTATTTTTGGAATTCATAACTATATCAAACTGCCAAACTGTTATACTCAGTGATCGTGTGACTTTTCCTGCTGAGAGAGTTCAAAATCATACACATTCATCTGCTTTTCACAATCCCCAACAATTCTCTACTTTTCCTTTTTACATGCAACATCAGAACTGCATTAAGTTGCAAAAGGAAAACTGGCACAAAGTGAGAATCACCATCAGAGTAGGACACTGGACAGTACAGGAACTGGGAATCATACCCTTCATCCATTAGTCCACGTAGACCTTCTCAACTAGGGAGCTTGCATTTTCTTTGATTCAACAAATGGTATCATTGAGTGTTTTCTTGCCTAATTCAGCAGTGATTGATTAGCCTCTATTGAGGTGGGAGGTATAGCATAATTCCTAAAACATTAGTCTCCTCCTCAACATCTAGAAAATGAGGTCAATGTCATCATGTAAAAGGGATTTTTTCATCTTTATAAATTGATTTATACTTACACTTTATATATATGGAATCATACAATATGTTACACAATATATTTAGTTCATAGTAACACAATCATATAGTATTTGTCCTTTTCTGTCTGGCTTTTTTCACTCATCATAATGTCCTCCAGCTTCATCCATGTTGTCATATGCTTCACGACTGCATAATATTCTGTTGTGAGAATACACTACAGTTTGTTTATCCATTCCTCAGTTGAAGGGCAACTGGGTTGTTTCCAACTTTTGGCAATCATCAATAACACTGCTATGAACATCAGTGTGCAGATGTCTGTTCATGTCACTGCTCTCAGTTCTTCTGGGGATATACCCAGTAGTGGTATTGCAGGGTCATGTGGCAAATCTATATTCAACTTCTTTAGGAACCAACAAACAATCCTCCACAGTGGCTGTACCATTCTGCATTCCCACCAGCAGTAAATAAGTGTTCCTATTTCTCCACATCCTCTCCAATACTTGTAGTTCTCTGCCCTTTTAATTGTGGCCATTCTGATAGGTGTGAAAAGATATTTCATTGTGGTTTTGATCTGCATTTCCCTAATCATGAGTGATGTTGAACATTTTTTCATGTATTTTTTTGCCATTTGTATTTCTTCTTTGGACAAATGTCTATTCAAGTCTTTTGTCTATTTTTTAATTGGGTCGGTTGTCTTTTTACTGTTGAGTTGTAACGTATCTTAATATATCTTGGATATCAAACCCTTATCAGACATGTGATTTCCAAATATTTTCTCCCAAAGAGTCGGCTGCCCTTTCACCCTTTTCACAAAGTCCTGTGAGGTTCAAAAGTGTTTAATTTTGAGGAGGTCCCATTTATCTATTTTTTCTTTTGTTGTGCATCCTTTGGGTGTAAGGTGCAATAAACCACCACCTACCACAAGGTCTTGAAGATGTTTTGCTACATTATTTTCTGGTAGTTTTATGGTCCTGGCTCTTATATTTAGGCCTTTGATCCATTTTGAGTTGATTCTTGCAGAGAGGGTGAGATAGGGGTCCTCTTTCATTCTTTTGGTTATAGATATCCAGTTCTCCCAGCACCATTTGTTGAAGAGACTCTTTTGTACCATTAACATGGGCTTGGAAGTTTTATAAAAAACCAATTGGCCGTAGAGGTAAAGGTTCATTTCTGAATTCTCAATTCTATTCCACTGATGGATGTGTCTATCTTTATGCCAGTAGCATGCTGTTTTGACAACTGTAGCTATGCCGTATGATTCAAGGTAAGGCAGTGAAATTCCTCCCATGTTGCTCTTACTTTTTAGAATGCTTTTGGCTATTTGGGTGAACTTTCTTTTCCAAATGAATTTGGTAATTGCCTTTTCTATTTCTGTAAAGTAGGCTGCTGGAATTTTGATTGGTATTGCATTAAATCTATAAATCAGTTTGGGAAGGATTGACATCTTCATGATATTTAGTCTTCCAATCCATGAATATGGAATGTCTTTCCATTTGTTTAGGTCTTCATTGATTTCATTTAGCATTGTTTTGTAGTTTTCTGCATATAGGTCCTGTGCTTCTTAGGTTAAATTGATAACTAGGTATTTGATTCTTTTTATTGCTATGGTAAATGGAATTTTTCCCCTGATTTCCATCTCAGATTGTTCAGTACTAATATACAAAAACATTACTGGTTTTTGCATGTTGATCTTGTATCCTACCACTTTGCTGAACTCATTTATTAGCTCAAGTAGCTTTTTCATAAACATTTCAGAATTTTCTAAACATAAGATCATGTCACCCACAAATAGTGAGAGTTTTACTTCCTCTTTTCCTAGTTGGAAGCCTTTAATTTTTTTTTTTCTTGTCTAATTGCTCTAGCAGGAATTTCTAGCACAATGTTGAATAACAACAGTGACAGTGGACAGCCTTGTTTTGCTCCCGATCTTAGAGGGAAAGCTTTCGACCTTCCCCATTGAGTTCGATGTTGGCTGTGGAATCATATTCAGGAATTTTCCTTTTATTCCTATCTTTTGAAGTGTTTTTATCAAGAAAGGATGCTGGATTTTGTAGAAAGACTTTTCTATATCAATTGAGATGATTGTGTGTGTTTTTTTCCCCTTTAATTTATTAATTGGTGTATTACATTGATTGATTTTCTTATATTGAACCAGCCTTGCATACCAGAAATAAATCACACTTCGGTGTGATGTATAAGTCTTTTGACATGCTGTTGGATTCAATTTCCTAGTATTTTCTTGAGACTTTTTGCATCTATGTTCATAAGAGAAAGTGGACTGTGATTTTCTTTTCTTGTAGTATCTTTATCTGGTTTTTTAATAAGGGTGATATTGGCTTCATTGGGTAATTTTCCCTCCTTTCCAATTTTTTGGAAAAATTCACCTGTGAAGCCATCTGATCTGGCTTTTCTTTGTTGGGAGATTTTTGATGACAGATTAAATCTCTTTAAATGTGAAGGGTTTTTTAAGTTCTTGTATTTCTTGTTATGTCAGTGTAGGTTGGTTGTGCATTTCTAGGAACTTTTCCATTTCATCTAGGTTGTCCAGTTTGTTGGTATACAAGTTCTCATAATATTTTCTTTTTTAAAAAGATTTATTTATTTATTTATTTATCCCTGCCCCCCTCCTGTTTTGCATTCGTTGTCTGCTCTCTATGTGTTCTTCTGTGTCTGCTTGTCTTCTCTTGAGGCAGCACCAGAAACCAATCCTGGGACCTTCCAGAGTGGAGAGAGGCACTCAAGCTCTTGCACCACCTCAGCTCCCTGGTCTGCTCCATCTCTTATTGTCTCTTTTCTGTGTCTCTTTTTGTTGTGTCATCTTGCTGCGCCAACTCTTCACACAGGCAAGCACTCAATGTTGGCCAGCTCTCCACTTGGGCCAGCTTTCCTTTCACCAGGAGGTCCCATACCTCCTATATGGTAAATGGGAGCCCAGTCACCTGAGTCACACCTGCTTCCCATAATATTCTCTTATGATCCTTTTTATTTCTGTGGGGTCAGAAATCATTCCTGATTGTATTTATTTGCATCTTCTCTTTTTTTCTTTGTTAGTCTAGCTAGGGGTTTCTCAATGTTATTGATCATCTCAAAAAAACAGCTTTTGGTTTAGTTGATTTTCTCTATTGTTTTTTTTAATTCTCAATTTCATTTGTTTCTCCTCTAATCTTTATTATTTCTTTCTTTCTGCTTGCTTTGGGATTGGCTTACTGTTCTTTTTCTAATTTCTCTAAGTGTTCAGTTAAATCTTTGAATTTAGCTCTTCTTTTTTTTTTTTTTTTTTAATATTTTTTTTTTTGCGCCTCCCCCCCCCCCCCCAATGGTTGTGCTTGCTGTCTGTTCATTGTGTGCTCTCTGTGTCTCCTCATCTTCTTTTTAGGAAGCACTGGGACCGAACCCAGGACCTCCCTGTGGGAGGGAGTTGCCCAATCGCTTAAGCCACATCCACAACACATTGTTGTATTTCTCGTTTTGTCTCCTCATTGTGACTCCTCACATCATCTCACCATGCCAGCCCATCGCACCAGCTCACTGTCATCCTCATCTTTAAGAGACATAGGGAACCAAACCTAGGACCTCTCATGTGGTAGCCTGGCGCCCAATGGCTTGAGCCACATCGGCTTCCCTCTTCTTTTTAAATATTGGCATTTAGGGCTGTAAATTTCTCTCAAGACTGCCTTTGCTTTATCACATAAGCTTAGGTAAGTTGTGTTCTTGTTTTCATTTGTCTCAATATATTTACTGATTTCATTTGCAATTTCTTCTTTGAGCCACTTATTATTTAAGAATGTGTTGTTTAGCCTTCACACATTTGCAGATTTATCTTTTTTCTGTCTGCTGTTGATTTCCAGTTTCGTTCCATTATGATCTGAGAAGGTGCTTTGTATAATTTCAATCTTGCTATATTTATTGAGAGCTGCATTGTACCCTAACATGTGGTCTATCCTGGAGAAAGATCCCTGGGCACTTGAGAAGAAGTTATAACCTGCTAAGTTTAGATGCAGTGTTCTGTATATGTCTGTTAGGTCTAACTGGTTTATCATATTGTTCAAGTTCTCTGTTTCCTTGTTGATCTTCTGTCTAGTTTTTCTATCTAATGATGTGAGTGGGGTGTTGAAGTCTCCAATGATTATTGTAGAAATGTCTATTTCTCCCTTCAGTTTTGTCAGAGTTTGTCTGATGTATTTGAGGCACCCTGGTGTCATGCATAGATATTTATGACTGTTATGTCTTCTTGGTGGATCGTCCCTTTTATTAATATATAATGGCCTTCCGTATCTCTTAGAACACTTTTACATTTAAAGTCTGTTTTGTCCAATATTGATATAGCTACCCCTGCCCCTTTTTTAAATTACTATTTGCATGGAGTATCTTTTTCCAACTTTTACTTTCAGCCGGTTTGTATCTCTGGGTCTAAGGTGGGTTTCTTAAAAGCAGCATATGGATGGCTCATGTTTTTAAAATCTGTTCTGTCAGCCTATATCTTTTGATTGGGGAGTTTAATCTATTCACATTCAGTGATATTACTGTAAATGCATTATTTACTTCCACCATTTCATTCTTTGGATTTCTTGTGTCATATTTTCATCTCTCTTTTTATTCTTTTGGTTATCCTTTCTGCTAGTCTTTCTTCTATACTCTCCTCCAAGCCTCTCTTTCTCCTGTCTTTTTCTTTCAGGTTCTAAGGCTTCCTTTGATATTTCCTACAAAGGTGGATTCTTTTTCACAAACTCTCCTAGTTTCTGTTTGTTTGTGAGTATTTTAAACTCACCTTCATATTTGAAGGACAATTTTGCTGGATAAAGAACTCTAGGCTGTCAGTTTTTCTCATTCAGTATCCTAATTGTATCATAGCATTGTCTTCTCACCTCCACAGTTTCTGATGAGAAATCCACACTAAGTCTTACTGGGCATCCCTTGTATGTGATGGTTGCTTCTCCCATGCTGCTCTCAGAATTTTCTCTTTATCTTTGAAATTTGACATTCTGAGTAGTATGTGTCTTGGATTAGGTCTATTCAGATTTATTCTGATTGGGGTATGCTGCACTTCTTGGATATGTAAGTTCATTTCTTCCATGAGGGTTGGTAAATTTTCAGTCATTATTTCCTCAGATACTCTTGATGACCCTTTTCCCTTCTCTTCTCCTTCTCGAACTCCCATGCCATGTATGTTGTTGTGTTTCATGTTGTCATTCAACTCCCTGAGCCCCTGATCAATTTTTTCCATTCTTTTCTCTCTCTGTTCTTTTCTCTATTCAATTTCAGCTGCTCTGTCTTTGGTATCACTTATTCTTTCTTCTATCATTATGAGTCTGCTGTTGTATGCCTTTACTGTGTTTTTTTCATCTCACCTATTGCATCTTTCATTCCCATGAGTTCTTTTACTTTTCTTTACAGGATTTCAAATTCTTCTTTGTGCTCACTCAATGTCTTTTTAATGTTGTATATCTCTTTAGCCATATTGTCTTTCAGCTCATTATTTTGATTTTGGAAATTTGTGTGCATCTCATTAATTAGTTGTCTCAAATCCTGTGTCTCTTCTGGGGCTTTGATATATTCCTTTTCTTGGGCCATGTCTTCCTTTTTCTTAGTATGGCTAGTAACTTTTTGCTGAGGTTCAGGCATCTGATTTCCATGGTATATATGCTGATGCTCAATTTCTTCCTCTTTCATAGGGATTTAGAAGCGAGAGGCTGTATGTTACTGCCATTCTTTGATTGCTGGTTCATCCTATTCTAAGCCTTTAGGATTGTCCCTGTTGGTTGCTCAAATCTGGGCCATTGACCCAGTAATGGGCTGCAGATCCGATTCCAAGGGCCTTAGGGAGGGAGGCTATAAAGGCTGGAAAAAGTCTCTCTTACCAATTTAATTTTCTCACATGCACTTCCTTGGTAAGCCAGCAGGTGGCGCACTTTGACAGCCCTCGTCAGTTTAATGCCTGGTCCGAGTGTGTTTGAGTTTTGCCATCGTGATTCCCCTCCTTTGTCTCTCTCTCTTCTGGGCAGTGTCCAGCCTTTATCTGGTGCCCTAAACCCTAGCAGATCTTTTCCCAGGCCATTTCAGCCTGTCCTCTAGCTATTTTTCTGTAAAAAGGATGTTTTAAAGATGAAAGGAGATTATTTGTGAGAACACCTTCTGCTAAGTCTGCACATGACACGAAACAATTACAGGGACCATGCTCCATAGTCTCTGGATTTGAGATCCTCCCAGCACAGGGCAGGACCTCAGCAAATACCGTCTTCTCTAGCCAGTGCAGCCCAATGGAAATAGAACACAAGCCATAAATGGGAGTCCTTTTGTAAGTTTAAATATTCTGATAGCCACAAGTAAAAGGTAATAATCAACAGGTGAAATTAATTTTAGCAATAAACTTAATTAGCCTCATTTAACCAAAACTCTTCTCACCCCATCCCACGCCAGCACTCCTGTGAAGTGTCCACTCTGCCTAACATGCCACTAAGTTTGCCTTCAGTGCCTGGAGAGAGCAAATGGATAATGTATTAAAAAAGAAAAAAAAGCAAGTTCTTGGAATGACCACCCTTCCTCCCTAGATAAATAATTGATCCGAGGGCCCACAGCCAGTCCTCAGTCATTCCAGACAGGCTCCCCCCTGAGTGCCTGCTGTGGGCATTTTCCTTGGAGAAGGGCATCCAGGGGTAAGGACACCCCAGGCTGGTAAAGGGTGTCAGACAGCCTGGGCCAGCTGACACATGAATTTCACCACAGTTTTCTTTCGATGCCTTTCTCTGCTTTTGGTAATGCCTAACAAAATGATTTGGAAAGTGTGTTTTCCTCCTCCTTTATTTTCTCTTAAGAGTTTGCATAGTACTGACATTAATTCTTACTTAAATGTATGGTAGAATCCAACAGTGAAGCCACTTGAGCCCAGAGTTTCCTTTGTGGAATAATTTCTTATTATGAATTTAATTTCTTTAATTGATACAGGGCTGTTCACATTTCCTATTTCTTCTTGACTCAGTTTTGATAAATTGTCTCTTTAAAGGAATCTGTCCATTTTGTCTCAGTTAGCAAATGTTTTGGAATAAGTTGTTTCTATTAGTCCTTTATTACCCAATTCATGCTATAAATTTACATTTAAATACTTTTTGCCAATGTTAAGTTTATTTTGAAAAATACAAAAATGTGGCATTTCTCAGGTCCAAGTGTTTTGGAAACAGTTCCCAGCACTGTATAATGGCCTGCCCCCACCCCCTCCAAGGCCTGTCCCCCTACTCTCACTGCAGCCTCTCCCCAAGACTGTACTGGCAGGGTGAGGGGGAGATTATGTACTTCATGCTATCTCATCCCAGATGGACTCTAAGCAACAACAACAAAAACCACACAGAACAAGATTTTAAAAATTAAATCAGAGGCAAAATTGGGCTGAAGTGAAAATAAAGGCAGAAAAACAAACAAACAAAGTGAAACCAGGAATACGTTTAACACCCACACATGGCCTTAAGCTTTCACCCTCTTACTCCAGGGGATCCCTAAATTGGGCTTTGAGTTTCCTGGGAGCCAACTCAAAGAGGAAAGTTAGTCACAGAACCCAAAACATACACCTTAGACAGTTATTCACAAGGAATCTGGTAATCAATTCCTGACACTGGAGAGGGGTCTCTTTCCTGGACCTCACCAAGAGAGCACTATGGGATGTAGCGAAAAGTTCCTCAACCTTATCCCTTCCACAGGTACAAAAGTACAAGCATAACCTTGGAGATGTTGTGGATTCAATTCCAGACCATGACAATAAAGCAAATATCACAATAAAATGAGTCACATGAATTTTTTGGTTTCCTAATGCATATAAAAGTTATGCTTAGGGAGGCGGCTGTGGCTCGATCAGTGGGGCTCCCGTTTGCCAGTGGGAGGCCCCGGGTTCGGTTCCCGGGGCCTCCTGGTGGAGTCGGGCCCGCCCGCACGGCGTGGTTGGCTGACCCAGCGAGCGCGAGCAGCAAGGGGGGGATAAATGAATAAATAAATAAATCTTTTAAAAAAATACAAAGTTATGCTTACACTATACTGTAGTCTATTGTGTGCAATACCATTATGTCTAAAAACAAAGCACATACCTTAATCAAAAATTCTTTTTTTTTTTTTTAAAGATTTTATTTATTTATTCATTTATCCCCCCCTTGCTGCTTGTGCTCGCTGGGTCAGCTAACCACGCCGCGCAGGCGGGCCTGCCCTCACCAGGAGGCCCCGGGAACTGAACCCAGGGCCTCCCATATGGTAAACGGGAGCCCTACTGATTGAGCCACAGCCGCTTCCCCAAAAATTCTTTATTGGAAAAATATGCTATCCCCTGAGCCTTCAGTGAGTCGTAATCTTTCTGCTGGTGGAGGGTCTGGCCTCGATGTTGATGGCAGCTGACGGATCAGGGGTGGCTGTGGCAGTTTCTTAAAATAAATCAGGGAGGTTTGCCACATCCATTGACCCTTCCTTTCACTAAGGGTATCCCTGTAGCGTGCGATGCTGTGTGTGCACTTTACACAGAGTAGAACTTTCAAAATTGCACTCAATTTTCTCACAACCTGCCACTGCTTTATCAACGAAGTCTGTGCAATATTCTAAACCCTTTGTTGTCATTTCAACAATGTTCACAGCATCTTTTTTTTTTTTGAAATTTGTTGACAACTTTATTTCAAATTCACAAAAATAAAAGAACAGAAAAAGGCAGCTCAATAAGTTAAGGAAAATTTACTCCTAAAAAGTTCTTTTTCAGGCACTTCTATCTTATCTAATTGTAACTGCTAACTGAGTAGTTAAATGACATAGTCAAGGTCTCTTTATTATTACAAAACAATGAAGGAAAAAATGCTTAATCATATTCATATCTCACAAAACTAAACCCCATATTTTTTTACCTTTAATAGAATTATTATAATACCAACTTTGCTTTTGTTACAAGAACACTACGATGTTGTAAACTATAGTCCATAAATTACATGAATTACATTTTCCCATGTATCACCACATTCTTAACACCCTGAAAAATATTCCTGTATTTGTATTATTAACCACAATCTTCATCTACTTCCAAATATTATCCTTCCCAATATTATCCTCCAGCTGTCCTCCAACTAACATTAATCTTTCTACACTACTCGTTTCAGCCGCCATCGCATCTATAAATCAACACTGTTTGTTACATTCATTACAATGTGTTACCATCAAGTCCAACCACTACCACATATTCACATTTGACCTTATTAAACATTCTACATATATCCAACATCTTCGCCCCCTTCTCATCCCACATTCCATCTCCCACCAATCTACACTTCAGAGTCCAAATCCATAAGTCTACTCATTGTATCTAGTTCATATCAGTGAAACCATACAATATTCGTCCTTTTGTGTCTGGCTAATTTCCCTCAACATAATATCCTCAAGGTCCCTCCATGTTGTCATGTGCTTCTCCAATTGATTTCTTCTTACAGCTGAGAAATATTCCATTGTATGGATATACCACTTGTTGTTTATCTATTCATTGGTTCATGGACACTTAAGTTGTTTCCATCTTTTAGCAATTGTGAATAATGCCACTATGGAAGCCGGTGTGTGAATATATTCCTAGTAGCAGGAGTGCTGGATCATATGGCAGTTCTATATTTAGTTTCCTGAGGAACCCCCAGATTGTCTTCCACAGAGGCTGCACCATCTTACAGTCCCACCAACAGTGAAGGAATGTTCCTATTTCTCCACATCCTCTCCAGCACTTGAAGTTTTCTGTTGTTTTAACAGTGGCCACTCTGTATGGTGTGAGATGGTATCTCATAGTCGTTTTGATCTGCATTTCCCTAATACCTAGTGATGCTGAACATCTTTGCATGTGTTGTGGCATGTGTATTTATAATTTGGAGAAATGTTCAATTCTTTTGGCCATGGGGTTGCTTTTCATTTTGTCATTAAGTTGTGTGATCTCTCTATCTAACTTGGAGATCAATCCCTTTTCAGATATATGGTTTCTGAATTTTTAGGCAGTCCCATGTGTCTATTTTTTCTTTTGTTTCTCGTGCTTTGGGTTTAAGGTCTATGAAACCACCACCAAGCACTAGATTTTGAAGATGGTTCCCTACATTTTCTTCTAAGAGTTTTATGGTTCTAGTTTTTATATTTGGGTTCTTGATCTATTTTTAATTAATTTTTGTATAAGGTGTGAGGTAGGGATCCTGTTTCTTTCTTTTAGATATGGATATCCAGTTTTCCCAGCACCATTTGTTGAATAAGCCATTCTGACCCAGCTGAGTGGGTTTGACAGCCTTATCAAAAATCACTTGGCCATAGATGTGAGGGTCTATTTCTGAACTCTAGATTTGGTTCCATGGGTCAATCTCTCTATCTTTATGGTAGTACTATGCAGTTTTTATACCTGTAGCTAGATAATATGCTTTAAAGTCTGGAAGTGAGAGTCCTCCAACTTTGTTCTTTTTAAAGATATTTTTGGCTATTCAGGGACTCTGATCCTTCCAGATAAATTTGATAATTGGCTTTTCCAGTTCTACAAAGAAAGATATTGGAATTTTTAAAATCAGGATTACATTAAATCTGTAGATGAGTTTAGGTAGAATTGACATCTTAATGATGTTTAGTTTTCTAACCCATGAACATGGACTAGCCTTCCATTTATTTAAGTTATCATTGTTTTTTTTAGCAAGTTTTATGGTTTTCTGAATACAAGTCCTTGGTTAAATTTATTCCTAAATATTCAATTCTTTTAGTCACTATTGTGAATGGATTTTTTTTTTCTGACTTCCTCCTCAAATTGCTCATTAGTAGTATATAGAAGTGCTATTGATTTTTGCATATAAATCTTGTATCCTGCCATATTGCTGAAATTGTCTATAAGTTCTAAAACTTTTGTGGTTGATTTTTTGGGATTTTCTAAGTATAGGATCATATCAGTGAATAACAAAATTTTTACTTCTTCCTTTCCTATTTGGGAGCCTTTTTTTCTTTTTCTTGCCTAATTGCTCTAGCTAGAACTTCTAGCACAACATTGAATAACAGTGGGGAGAGTGGGCATCCTTGTTTTTTTTTTTCTGATCTCGGTGGGAAAGATTTCAGTCTGTCACTATTCAGTACAATGTTAGCTGTGGGTTTTTCATATATGCACTTTACCATATTGAGAAAGTTTCCTTCTATTCCTATCTTTCAGAGTGTTTAACAAGAAAGGATGTTATATTTTGTCAGATGCGTTTTCTGATCAGTTGAAATGATTATATGATTTTCCCTTTTCAATTTATTAATGTGGTGTATTATACTGATTGATTGTCTTATACTGAACCAGTCTTGCAATACCTGGTATAAAGCCCACTTGATCATGATTTTTGCATCCATATTCATTAAAGAAATTGGTCTGTAATTTTCTTATTTCACAATATTTTTATTTGACTTTGGTGTTAAGGCACCGGAAACTGAACATCAGACCTCCCAAGTGAGAAGTAGGTGCTCAACCACTTGAGCCCCATCCACTCCCCTCTCCTATCTTTTCAATTTCAAATTTATTATCTTTGATTCACTTATTCATTCTTTAAATATTTCAAATCTGCTGTTATATGCCTATTATGTATTTTTTTTTTTAAAGATTTTATTTATTTATTCATTCCTCCCCCCCTTGCTGCTTGTGCTCGCTAGGCCAGCCAACCACGCCATGCGGGCGGGCCTGCCCTCACCAGGAGGTCCCGGGAACCGAACCCGGGGCCCCCCATATGGTAAACGGGAGCCCTACTGATTGAGCCACAGCCGCTTCCCTATTATGTATTTTTAATCTCATCTGTTGTGTCTTTCATTCTCATAAAAACTTACTTTTTTTTGCAGGTTTTCAAATTGTTCTTTGTGCTCACACGCTGTCATCTTAATATCCTTTATCTCTTTAGTCATATTTTCCTCCATCTCCTTAAATTGATTAAGGAGGGGTGAGTGAGCATCATTTATTATTTGTTAAATCCTGAGTCACATCAAGATTCTTGGCTTGTTTCTTTGACTGGGCCATATCTTCCTGTTTCTTAGTATGGGTGATTATATCTTTTGTTGACACCTAAGAATCTGCTTATGTTGATGATTTTGCTCTGCTGATCAATTTCTCTCTCTTGCCTAGTGGTTTTATTTAACAGCTCTTCTTTGATTTTTACCTTAATTTTTCTAAAACTTTATTATTGTCCTGTTTCAGAAGTCAAAACTGTGGCAGAGAGCCACTAATGCAGCCCGACCAGGTCTTCCATTCCTGGAAAAGTCTTGGGAGAGACCCGCAGGGGTATCAACTCACGGTTTTCCCTTTGGCTTCTCCATGTCTACATCCCCAGTCCCTCCTCGCTGATGCGAGAGGCACTTTACTGGCCTGCAGGGGTCCCCTAAGTGGCTCCCTCAGACTACTATGCCTTCTCCTTATTTTGCAAGAGAGCTGCGTCCTGCCTGAGCTACTCTGATGCCATCTTGTTCACAGCATCTTCACCAGGAATACATTCATTCTCAATAAACCACTTTCTTTGCTGATTCATGAGAAGCAACTCCTCATCCATATTTTTTTTTCTGTTTTTTTTTTATTTTAAAAAAAATTATTGAATTATATCACTCGTGCATAAACATACATAAACAATAAGTGTATAGTAATAACTGTGAACTGACAAAACAAACATATATAACATCATACATGATCTCATACCTCACCTACCACCAATACCTTGCATTGTTGTGAAACATTTTTAACTAATGATGAAAGAGCATCCTCAAAATATTACTACTGACCAAAGTATCTTACATTTGTTGTATATTTCCCCAAAACCACCCTATTATTATTATTATATCATTTATATATATGAACATACATAAACAATAAGTGTATTAGTAAAAGTTGTGAACTTATAATATAAACATGTGTAACATCATACAGGGGTCCCATACCTCAACCCACCAACAACACCTTGCATTGTTGTGAGACATTTGTTACAAATTATGAAAGAATATCATCAAAATCTTACTACTAACTATAGTCCATATCATACATTTGGTGTATTTCCCCCGCAACCCACCCTATTGTTATTTTTTAAATATATTTTTGTATTAGTCAGGGTTCTCTCGGGAAACAGAATCAGCAGGAGATATCTGTGAATAATATGGAACTCTAAAAGAGTCTCTCATGCGACCGTGGGGACTCACAAGTCCAGGTTCCTCAGTTAAGCTGCAAACCAGGGGCTCCGATGAAAGCCCGATGAAAGGTCGTTGATGAGTCTCTGGGAGAAGTTGCCTGTCCAACGACGAGCTGGGAAATTCTCCCTGAATGTTGAAATCACTTCCACTTTTAAGTCATTCAACTGATTGGGTAAAAGCACCACCCATTGATAATGTAATCTCCCTGATTGATGCAGATGTAATCAGCCATCCACGCAGTAAACTCACTGGTGATCGAAGTCCATAAATGCTCCCGTATTACAATTAGCCCAGTGCTTGCTGGAACAAACACCTGGACACAACTACCTGGCCGAGTTGACACATTAGCCTAACCATCACAGTCCACCCCTTGTCAACTCGGCAATCATATACATTACTCTAAACCATACTTAGTCTCTAAGTAAAAACAATAACAGACAAGTATACATATATATTTCCGCCTAACAATGTTCAACTCCCCTGCGTACAACCGGAAACTCATTAATTCCCCACAGAACAGGGTGCAAGTCCTTGGATGATAGTCACTCTTAAACTCGATATCCTTAAATATTATGATGTGGGATTAATACAACTTTTCATGATAGGGGAAAAGATCGGGGAAGAAAACAAAGAAATTCATTTTGTGTACATGTACAATCATACTCATAATGAAACATGGAAGAAGGGTTCATGACCATTACAGTCCTCGTTTCTGTAACTGGTCACGTGGTCGAAGTTCATATTTATCACTACCTTCTTCCACTACCCATTCCATGTTCCCGTTACCTTCAGCAAGCACTTCAGCTGGCCGTGGTTCTTTGCCTGGTGGGGTGACCCAAACTTTCATTCCCGAAGATTCTGGGCCATTGTTAGTCCTGCTTGAATTGGTTTGTTGCAATTTTCCATTGACTTTAATCACAGGGCATGGCAGGACTAGGAGACGCCCTAAAGGATCCCCTGCATTCCAGGCAAACTCTTCTTTACCCCCCATTATGTAGATGTAGTCCTATTTCCCCTTGATAGTCAGGATCAATCAGCTCGGCCAGTACAGTAATTCCCTTCTTTGCCTGTTGATTCACAGGTAAGAGGAGCCCAAAGTGGCCAGGTGGCAGTCTTAACTTCCAGTTCAATGGAATCACTGTTATGTTCCCAGGTGGCAGCACTCCTCCTCTTGGGACTAAAACCTGTAGACCAGCAGAGCTTAAGGTTTCAGGGACAGGAAGCAAAAATTTTCCTAGTGGGTCACTAGGGGTAATAGTGAGTGGTGCCACTCCCATTTCCACCCCTTGATTCCTGGACCCATGAATCCTGGCTATGGGAGAAACAGCACCATAGAGAGGACGCTGATTCAGAGCATACACAGCATCCTGGAGAACATTGCCCAGCCCTGCAAGGTATTGCCACCTAGTTGGCGCCGTAATTGAGTCTTCAAAAGGCCATTCCACCGTTCTATTAATCCAGCTGCTTCAGGGTGATGGGGAACATGGTAAGACCAGTGAATTCCATGGGCATGTGCCCATTCCCGCACATCATTTGCTGTGAAATGGGTTCCTTGATCAGAAGCAATGCTGTGTGGAATGCCATGGCGGTAGATAAGACATTCAGTAAATCCACGGATGGTAGTTTTGGAAGAAGCATTGCGTGCCGGAAATGCAAACCCATACCCAGAGTATGTGTCTATTCCTGTTAAAACAAATCGCTGCCCCTTCCATGATGGAAGTGGCCCAATGTAGTCCACCTGCCACCAGGTAGCAGGCTGGTCACCTCGAGGAATGGTGCCATATCTGGGGCTGAGTGTGGTTCTCTGCTGCTGGCAGATTGGGCATTCAGCAGTGGCTGTAGCCAAGTCAGCCTTGGTGAGGGGAAGTCCATGTTGCTGAGCCCATGCATAACCTCCATCCCTACCTCCATGGCCACTTTGTTCATGAGCCCATTGGGCAATGACAGGAGTGGCTGGGGAAAGAGGCTGAGCATTAGCCACAGAGCGGGTCATCTTATCCACTTGATTATTAAACTCTTCCTCTGCCAAAGCCACCCTCTGGTGAGCATTCACGTGGGACACAAATATGTTCATGTTTTTTGCCCACTCAGAAAGATCTATCCACATAGCTCTTCCCCAGACCTCCTTGTCACCAATTTTCCAATCATGTTCCTTCCAGGTCCCTGACCATCCAGCCAAATCATTGGCAACAGCCCATGAATCAGTGTACAAACGCACCTCTGGCCATTTCTTCCTCCAAGCAAAATGAACAACTAGATGCACTGCTCGAAGCTCTGCCCACTGGGAGGATTTGCCCTCACCGCTATCCTTCAAGGATGTCCCAGAAAAGGGCTGCAGTGCCGCAGCTGTCCACTTTCGGGTGGTACCTGCATATCGTGCAGAACCATCTGTAAACCAGGCCCGAGTTTTCTCATCCTCAGTCAACTGATTGTAAGGGAGTCCCCAAGAGGCCAAAGCTGTGGGCTGGGAAAGAGAAGGTAACACGGCAGGGGTGGTGACCATGGGCATTTGGGCCACTTCCTCATGTAAGTTACTTGTCCCTTCAGGACCTGCTCGAGCCCTATCTCGTATATACCACTTCCACTTTATTATGGAGTGCTGCTGTGCATGCCCAACTTTATGGTTTGGTGGGTCAGACAATACCCAGCTCATGACAGGCAACTCAGGTCTCATGGTAACTTGATGGCCCAAGGTTAAGCGTTCAGTCTCTACTAAGGCCCAGTAGCAAGCCAAAAGCTGCTTCTCAAAAGCGGAGTAGTTATCTGCAGAGGATGGCAAGGCTTTGCTCCAAAATCCTGAGGGTCTGTGTTGTGATTCCCCTATAGGGGCCTGCCAAAGGCTCCAGACAGCATCTCTATTTGCCACTGAAACTTCCAGCACCATTGGATCTGCTGGATCATATGGTCCAAGTGGCAGTGCAGCTTGCACAGCAGCCTGGACCTGTCGCAAGGGCTTCCTCTTGTTCCAGTCCCCAATCAAAACTAGCAGCTTTCCTGGTCACTCGGTAAATGGGCCGCAGTAACACACCCAAATGAGGAATGTGTTGTCTCCAAAATCCAAAGAGGCCAACTAAGCATTGTGCCTCCTTTTTGGTCGTAGGAGGGGCCAGGTGCAACAGCTTATCCTTTACTTTTGAAGGGATATCTCAACAGGCCCCACACCACTGGACACCTAGAAATTTCACTGAGGTAGAAGGACCTTGTATTTTTGTTGGATTTATCCCCATCCTCTCTCACGCAAATGCCTTACCAATAATTCTAGAGTTTTTGCTACTTCTTGCTCAGTAGGTCCTATCAACATGATATCATCAATATAATGGACCAGTGTGATGTCTCATGGGAGGAAGAGACGATCAAGGTCCCTGCGGACAATATTATGACACAGGGCTGGAGAGTTGATATACCCCTGAGGCAGGACAGTGAAGGTATACTGCTGCCCTTGCCAGCTGAAAGCAAACTGTTTCTGGTGGTCCTTACTAATGGCAATTGAGAAAAAAGCATTTGCCAGATCAACAGCTGCATACCAGGTACCAGGGGAAGTGTTGATTTGCTCAAGCAATGATACCACATCTGGGACAGCAGCTGCAGTGGGAGTCACCACCTGGTTAAGTTTACGATAATCTACTGTCATCCTCCAAGATCCATCTGTTTTCTGCACAGGCCAAATAGGAGAGTTGAATGGGGATGTGGTGGGAATCACCACCCCTGCATCCTTCAAATCCTTGATGGTGGCATTAATCTCTGCAATATCTCCAGGAATCCGGTATTGCCTTTGATTTACTATTTTGCTAGGCAGGGGCAGTTCTAGAGGCTTCCACTTGGCCTTTCCAACCATAATAGCCCTCACTCCATGAGTCAGGGATCCAATGTGGGGATTCTGCCAGTTACTGAGTATGTCTATTACAATTATGCATCCTGAAACTGGGGAAATAACCACAGAATGGGTCCAGGGACCCACTGGACCCACTGAGAGACGGACCTGAGCTAAAACTCCATCAATCACCTGACCTCCATAAGCCCCTACTCTGACTGGGGGACCACAGTGACGTTTTGGGTCTCCTGGAATTAATGTGACTTCTGAGCCAGTGTCTAATAATCCCTGAAATGTCTGATCATTTCCTTTTCCCCAATGCACTGTTACTCTGGCAAAAGGCCGTAGGTCTCCCTGGGGAAAGGTGGGAGGAAGATTAACTGTATAAATTTTTGGCAGTTTAACAGGATCCTTCCCAAAGGGGACCTGGCCTTCTCCTCATTCAAGGGGCTCTGGGTCTGTAAACTGTCTCAAGTCTGGGAACTGATTAAGGGGCCGCGATTTTCTGCGTCTGTAATTAGAGTTAGGATTTTGTTCACTTGACCTAGAACTCTTCTGCTTATACAGATCCAGAAGAAATCTAGTAGACTGCCCATGTACTTCACTTCTGGGTACCCCATGATCTATTAACCAACGCCATAACTCCATGCGACTCAGACTATTCTGTGTGCTGTTTCGAATCTGTCTTTCATTGCGGTAGCCACGCCTACCTTGGCTTTGGCGATTAACTGCCGATACTTGACTTTTACCGGGCCTTGATCCGATCATCCCCATAATGTTTAAGGATTCCAATTCCATTACAGCCCCCCCTACAGTAATATCTGGACTGCAGAGAAGAGCAACCCAGAGCTCTTCAGAGAAGATGGAGTTAGTCTTACAAATTTATTCCTCACTGTCCTGGTTAAAGGTGTGTCCTCTGGACATTCCTGGGGTGGGTGGGCAGGTCTCAAGTGGTAAATCCATTCTAGCATTCCAATCTCTCTAAGCATTTGAATCCCCTCATCTACTGTATACCACGGCAAATCAGGCATCTCAACATCAGACATGCTAGGCCATCGTTTGGTCCATGCTTCAGTCAGCCACCCAAACAAACTGTTAGAGCCCTTTCTAACCCCTCGAGCTACAGCGTTGAATCCAGAATTTCTGCTTATGGGCCCATATCAATAAATTCAGCCTGATCCAACTTTATATTCCTTCCACCATTATCCCATACCCTTAGTATCCATTCCCACACATATTCCCCTGATTTCTGTCTATATAAGTTGGAAAACTCATGCAGTTCTTTCAGAGTATAACGTACTTCCTCATGGATCACACTTTGTATTTCACCTTTGGGGGCTTGTTGTGATTTTAATCTAGTAATGGGTCTCAAAGACAAGAGGGGTGGGGGGTCTGGGTAAGGAGAAGGATTAGAGATGTCTTGCAGGCTACTGACCTGAGGGCATTCCTTTGCATTTTCTTCTGGTGAGACAGGATTATTCTCTTCAGTCAGGGGTTGAAAGACAGATTCCTCAGGGCAGACTGGAAGTTGGACCATGCATGCTGGAGATTGGTTGGTACCTGCCTCGTGGCTGGGAGGAGGTACAGACTCTCTGGGGCAAGGTGGAGGCTGGGCAGTGCATGCTGGAGTTAGGCTGGTACCTGCCTCAGGGCTGGGCAGAGGTCCAGACTCCCTGGGGCAGGCTGGAGGCTGGATGATACAAGGTTGAGAAGGTGTGGTCTCCACAGGGCAGGCCATCACAGGTTTATCTGGTAAAGTCTCAGCAGAATTTAGGGTTCCAATGTCCCCACCAATATTATCATCATCCCATATGTCTCCGTCCCAATCCTCGGGGTTCCACTCCTTTCCAATCAATGCCCTAACTTTAATTGCAGAAACCCTGTGAGGTTGAGATTTTAGTTTCCTCTGTAATTCTGCTACTCGTACAATGAGAGACTGCGTTTGATTCTCAGATATCTCAAGTCTGCGGCTACAGGAGACAAGATTTTCTTTCAAGGCACACGTAGAAACTTTCATATCATTCATGCGGCATTTAAGTTTCAAAATTGAAGACTTTAGCTCATCCCTTTCTTTTGTAACTGTATCCAGAGTATCTAGGAGGAGCCAGCCAACATCATTATATTTTTTTACTCCACAAAATTCTGTTAAAGTGTTGAAAACACTCTCACCCAGATCCTTGCTTCTTATAAGCATGGAAGTAGGGGAATCCAATGATGCTATTTTGCGTATCTCTATTGCCAGCTCACGCCATGGACTGTTAGCAACCTCTTCATTATTGGAAAGGGAGTCATTAGTACCCCTGAGTCCAATTAGAGTGGAGAGCCAATTACAAAACTCCCAGAACCACCTCAGACATCCCATGTTTAAGACTCTGTTCCTCAAGAACCACTCCCGGTACCAGCTGTATTAGTCAGGGTTCTTTCGGGAAACAGAATCAGCAGGAGATATCTGTGAATAATATGGAACTCTAAAAGAGTCTCTCACGCGACCGTGGGGACGCACAAGTCCAGGTTCCTCAGGCAAGCTGCAAACCAGGGGCTCCGATGAAAGCCCGATGAAAGGTCGTTGATGAGTCTCTGGGAGAAGTTGCCTGTCCAACGACGAGCTGGGAAATTCTCTCTGAATGTTGAAATCACTTCCTCTTTTAAGTCATTCAACTGATTGGATAAAAGCACCCACCATTGATACTGTAATCTCCCTGATTGATGCAGATGTAATCAGCCATGCACGCAGTAAACTCACTGGTGATTGAAGTCCATAAATGCTCTTGTATTACAATTAGCCCAGTGCTTGCTGGAACAAACACCTGGACACAACTACTTGGCCGAGTTGACACATTAGCCTAACCATCACAATTTTTATTACAGAAATTGTGAACTTATAAAACAACCACACACACGTGCAGGATTCCCAAACAACACCCCTCCACCAACTCACCACACCGTGGTGGAACATTTGATACAGACCATGACACAATATCCTCAGACTATCACCACCAACCATGGTCCACAACAAACCCCTGGCACACTCCTTCCAGTACTTGCTGTGATTATCAACACAGTACACCCTCGGCACAGATGCATGAACACTACAGCATTGCTGCCAACCACAGTCCATAGGTCACTCCAGGTGTACTTTTCCCATGCTTCCCCACATTCCCACCACCCTGCAATAATGACGTACATCTGTTCTAGCTCACAGAAGACACTCTTGCATCTGTACCATCAACCACAATTCTCATCCACCTCTGGGTTTACTGTGTTATTCAGTCCCTAGATTATTCCCTAGTTTTCTTTCAATTGACATTTACATCCCTAGACTACCCTTTCCAGCCACATTACCATTTACAAACCAGCTGTTACTCACTATAATGTGTTATCATCAATTCTATGCATTTCCATATTTTTACGGAAAGGTTAATTAAATCTTCTGTATACATTAAGCATCCATAGTCCATCTCAGTCCTCCTCTTATCTCCTTTAAGAATCCACCACCTACCGCCAGGTCTTAAAGATGTTTTCCTACATTTTCTTCTAGAAGCTTTATGGTTCTTGCTTTTATATTTAGGCTTTTGATCCATTTTGAGTTAATTTTTGCATAAGGTGTGAGATAGGGATCCTCTCTCTTTCTTTTGGCTATGGATATACAGTTCTCCCAGCACCATTTGTTGAATGTACAGTTCTGAACCAGGTAAGTGGGTTTGTCAAAAATCACTTCACCATAGATGTGAGGGTCTGTTTCTGAACCATCACTTCAGTTCCACTGGTCTATGTGTCTGTCTTTATGCCAGTACTATGCTGTTTTCACCACTGTAGCTAGGTAATATGATTTAAAGTCTGGAAGTGAGAGTCCTCCAATTTCGCTTTTCCTTTTTAAGATGTTTCCAGCTATTAGGGACCCCTTACCCTTCCATATAAATATGATAATTGTGTTTTCCATTTATTTTTAAAATGGTGGTGGAATTTTTATTGGGATAGCATTGAATCTGTATATCAATTTGAGTAGAATTAACATCTTAATGATATTTAGTCTTCCAATTTGTGAGCATGGAATGTTCTTCCAACTATTTAGGTCTTTTTTATTTCTTTTAACAATGCATTGTGGTTTTCTGAATACATGTGCTTTACATCCTTTATTAAGTTTATTCCCAAACATTTGATTCTGTTAGTTGCTATGGCAAATGGAATTTTTTCCCCTGACTTCCTCCTCAGATTACACATTACTAGTGGCTTCTTTCCTTCCTTCCTTCCTTCCTTCCTTCCTTCCTTCCTTCCTTCCTTCCTTCCTTCCTTCCTTCCTCCCTCCCTCCCTCCCTCCCTCC
>JAKSZT010050748.1:1140336-1170706 GCA_026826555.1 Tolypeutes matacus | reverse complement strand
TTTCTTCCCCCTCCCCCTCATTGCTTTGTGGTCACTGTCTGCTCTTTGTGTATTTTTCTGTGTCTGCTTGTCTTCTCTTTAGGTGGCACCAGGAACCAATCCTGGGACCTTCTGTAGTGGGAGAAAGGTGCTCAGTCTCTTGAGACACCTCAGCTCCCTGGTCTGCTGTGTCTCTTATTGTCTCTCCTCTGTCTTTTTCTGTTGCATCTTGCTGTGCCAGCTTTCCGTGCAGGCCAGCACTCCATGTGTGCCAGCTTTTTGCTCAGGCCAGCTTGCCTTTCACCAGGAGGCCCTGGGAATCAAACCCTGGACCTCCTATACAGTAGATGGGAGCACAATCGCTTGAGCCACATCCGTTTCCCACTAGTGGCTTTTAAAGTCTATTTCATCTGATATATGTGTAACTACTTCAGCTTTTTGTTGTTGTTGTTACTGCATGTGTGAAATATCTTTTTCCAGCCTTTCACTTTCAATCTATTGGTATTCTTGGGTCTAAAGTGAATCTCTTGCAAACAGCATATAGATGGCTCATGTTTTCTTATCCATTCTGTCCTTTGAATCAGGAATTTAATCCATTAACATTCAATGTTATTACTGTAAAGGCCATACTCATTTCACCTATTTTGACATTTGGGTTTTATCTGTCATACTTCATTTTCACCACTCTTTTGAGACTTTTAGTTACTTTTACTGATATAATCTTCATTTCTAGACTCTCTTCCAAACCTATCTCTCCTGTCTTTTCTTTTCAGGCTGCAGCACTCCCTTTAGTACGTCTTGCAAGGCCATTCTCTTGGTTACAAACTCTCTTGGTTTCTGTTTATCTGTGAATATTCTAAACTTGCCCTCCTTTTTTGAAAGACAATCTTGCCAGATATAAGATTCTTGGCTGGAAGTTTTTCTCTTGCAGTATCTTAAATATGTCATACCACTGTCTTCTTGCTTTCATGGTTTCTGATGAGAAATTGGCACTTAATCTTATTGAGCATCCCTTATTGAGCATTGCTTTTCTTTGCTGTCTCAGAATTCTCTCTTTGTCTTTGGCATTTGACATTCTGATTAGTATTGGTCTTGGAGTTGGTCTATTTGGATTTATTTGAATAGGAGTACATTGTGCTTCTTAGACATGGCTATCTATGTCTTTCAATAGGGTTGGGAAATTTTCTACCATTATTTCTTCAAATATTCCTTCTACCCTCTTTCCCTTCTCTTCTCCTTCTGGGACACCCATGACATGTATATTTGCATGTCTCTTGCTGTCATTTAATTCCCCGAGACCTTGTTCAATTTTTTTCCATTCTTTTCTTCATCTGTTCTTTTGTATGTTCACTTTCAGAGGCTGTTTCTTCAAGCTCACCAATCATTTTTTCTGCCTCCTCAAACCTGCTGTTATATGATTCCAGTGTATTTTTTATTTCATTTATTGTACCTTTCATTCCCATAAGATCTGCTATTTTTCTATGCATGCTTTCAAATTCTTTTTTGTGCTCATCCTATGTCTTCTTAATATCTTTAATCTCTTCAGACATCTCATGGAATTTATTAAGGAGATTTGTTTGGACATCTATGGTTAGTTGTCTCAACCCCTTTATGCCATCTGGAGGCCTATCCTGTTCCTTTAACTGAGTCATTTCTTCCTGTTTCTTGGTATGGATTGTAATTTTTTTATTGGTGTCTTGGCATCTGGCTTACTAGTTGTGTTAAACACACATATTAGACAAAAAGAAAGGTCTCTAGCCAATTATATAAGCTTTCATCTAAGCAAACAACAGTGGGTGAGGGAAAGGAGGAAATTAAACTTTAAGAAAATAAAGGTGAAAGCAGAAACCAACAAAAACAAAAATAGGACAACAATAGAGAATATCAAGGAAACCAAAAAGCAGTTCTTTGAAAAGATCAATAAAATTGATAAACCTCTAGCCAGTCTGACTGAGAAAAAAAGAGAGAAGACAAGATACAAATAACAATAATGAAAAAGGGGACATCACTGCAGACCCTATAAACATTAAAAAGATAATAAAGGACTACTAGGAACAATTCTATGCCCATATATTTGACAACTTAGATGAAATGGAAAAATTCCTTTAAGATAGCCAAAGACTAATTAATGATGAAAGACTGATTTACTCTTACTCCTCCCAAAAATGGAGAATAAGGCAAGGATATCCATTCTTACCACTTCTTTTCAACCTCAAATTAGACATCCTAACTAGTGCTATAAGACAAAAATAAATAAATAAATAAATAAATAGTCTATTCCAAAGATTCTACAAAAACTAAGTCAAACTAACAAATGAGTTTAACAAAGTCACAAGATACAAAGACAATATAAAAAACCCATTGTATTTTATATACACAAATGAACAATTGGAAATTGAATTTTTAAATAAAAACACCATTTACAATAATACCATAAAATATGAAATAGGCATAAATATTACAAAATATGTAAAAGATCTATATGCTTAAAACTAAACACAAGACAGTGAAAAAAATCAAAGACCTACACAAATGGCGAAATATACTATGTTCATGGATTGGAAAATTCAATATTATTAAGATGTTAATTCTTTCCAGACTGTTCTGTAGAGTAAATGAAATTCCTATCAAATCCTAGCAGGATTTTTCTAAAAATTGAAAAACTCATTCTAAAATATTTATGGAAAGGCAGTAAATCCAGAAATAGACCCATGCATATATATATATACAGTCAATTGATTTTCAACTAAAGACTCAATAGAGAAAAGCTAACTTTTTCAACAAATGATATTGGAACAATTGGATTTTACATTAAAAAAGAACCCTCAACCCATTCCTCATATCTATCATAGAAATTAGCACAAAATGGATCATTGACCTAAATGTAAAACCCAAAACTATAAAACTCCTAGAAGAAAACATAGATGAATATCTTTGTGTTCCTGGGTTAGGCAAAGACATTTAGATATTATACCAAAATCATTCCCTTATAAGAAAAAAAAAGATAAATTGGACTTCATGAAAATTAAGAACTTCTGCTCTAAAAAATACGGGCAAACTGATCACATTGACTGGATCATACACAACATGGAAATAAACTGGATTTTCAGAATGTTGTCTTTCTTTGTACTGTTCAAGGTATTGGTTTTTAAACCCAACATATTTTACTCATTAAAACAGAATATACTTTCTTCATTAAAAAATATATATGGGAAAAGATTTGAATAGACAGTGGACACAAGATTTCAATACATCATCAAAGTATATGATGGCATATAAGCACATAAAAATGCTCAATATCATTAGTCATTAGAGAAATAGAAGTGAAAACTACAATGAGATATCCTACAACCATTAAAATGGTTAAATTAATGAAAACACAAACGATAAAGCAACCTGACAATACCAAGGACAGGTGAGGATGTGGAGCACCTGGGACTCCTATCCATAGCAAACGGAAACACAAAATGGTTCAGCCCCTCAGGAGACAGTCTGGCAGTTTCTTGTGAAGGTAAACATCCTCTTGCCAATCCCAGTCCTAGGCATTTGCCCAGTGAGATGAACACAAACGTTTCTAGCTGCGTAATGGGAAACATCCTGTGGTAGATCCACGTGATGGGTCACTACTCAGCAATAGACAGGAGCAACTGTGGGCACCCTCATCAACATGAGTGAACCTCATATGTTTACACTAAGTGAAATGAGCCAAACCCAAAAGACTGTATGATTCCAATTATGACATTCTCGCAAAGCAAAGCAATGGGGAGGGAAAACAGATCAAGGGGGCTGGGAGTGGACACTAGAAAGCAGCACACGGGAATTTGGGGGGCTGATGGTGCTAGGCCCCAAAGCTGGGCCTTTGGGGATAACCATAGATGTAGAGAAAAAAACTTTAACACAAGAGTTAGGCAGAACTTATATTTATTGTGTCTGCAAACAGGAGCCAATGTCAGTCTATAGCAACTCAGACCTGCACCCCATACAGCGGTTTTACTCTTGCTTAAATACTTAAGTTGCTATTTAGCATTTGCTTTGATTATGCATTAGCTTTTTAAAAAAACTTTATCTTGTACATTTAATAATTGAAAATATAAGCAATAATTTAAAAAGAAAACACAGTTGAATAAAAACATACATTTCTCAATTAAATGTAATGGATGCATGTAAAATTTTTTTCTTTTTTTGAATCAAACAATATATTACACAATATATTTGGTTCATAGTAATGCATTCATACAGTATTTGTCCTTTTGTGTCTGGCTTGCTTCACTCAACATAATGTCCTCCAGGTTCATCCATGTTGCCATATGCTTTACGACTTCATTTCTTCTTACAGCTGCATAATATTCCATCGTGTGAATAGACCACAGTTTGTTTGTCCATTCGTCTGTTGATGGACACCTGGGTTGTTTCCAGCTTTTGGCAATGGTGAATAATGTGGCTATGAACATCGGTGTGCAGATGTCTGTTCGTGTCACTGCTCTCAGGTCTTCTGTGTATAAACCCAGTAGTGGTATTGCAGGGTCACGTGGCAAGCCTATATTAACCTTCTTATTTTTTTTTTTTTTTAATTTATTTATTTCTCCCACCCCCCACACCACCCCGTTGTTTTGTGCTCGCTGTCTCTGCTTTCTGTGTGTTCTTCTGTGCCCGCTTGTCTTCTCTTTAGGCGGCACTGGGAACCAATCCTGGGACCTTCCAGAGTGGTAGAGAGGTACTCAATCTCTTGAGACACCTCAGCTCCCTGGTCTGCTGTGTCTCTTATTGTCTCTCCTCTCTGTCTCTTTTTGTTGCGTCATCTTGCTGCACCAGCTCTCCTGCGCAAGCCAGCACTCCTGCACAGGCCAGCACACCGTGTGGTCCAGCTCTCCGCACAGGCCAGCTTGCCTTTCACCAGGAGGCCCCAGGAATCAAACCCTGGACCTCCCACATGGTAGACGGGAGCCCGTTCACTTGAGCCACATCTGTTTCCCTTAAACTTCTTTAGGAACTGCCAAACAGTCCCCATAGTGGTTGTACCATCCTGCATTCCCACCCACAGTGAAGAAGTGTTCCTGTCTCTCCACATCCTCTCCAACACTTGTAGTTCTCTGTCTTTTTAATAGTGGCCATTCTGATAGGTGTGAAATGATATCTCATTGTAGTTTGATTTGCATTTCCCTAATCATTAGTGATATTGAACATTTTTTTCATGTTTTTATTTTTGCCATTTGTATTTCTTCTTTGGACAAATGTTTATTCAGGTCTTTTGCCCATTTTTTAATTGGGTCATTTGTCTTTTTATTTTTGAGTTGTAACATCTCTTTATGTATCATGGATATTAAATCCTTATCTGACATGTGATTTCCAAATATTTTCTCCCATTGAGTTGTCTGCCTTCTTGTCCTTTTGACAAAGTCCTGGGAGGTGCAAAAATGTTTAATTTTTAATAAGTCCCATTTATCTATTTTTTCTTTTGTTGCATGTGCTTTGGGTTGAAGGTCCAAGAAACCACCACCTACCACAAGGTCTTTATGATGTTTCCCTACATTTACTTCTAGGAGCTTTATGTTCCTTGCTTTTATATTTAGATCTTTGAACCACTTTGAATTGATTCGTGTATAGGGAGTGAAATAGGGGTTCTCTTTCATTCTTTCAGTTATAGATATCCAGTTCTTCCATCACCATTTGTTGAAGAGACACTTTTGTCCCATTAACAGGAACTTGGTAGGTTTGTCAAAAACCAGTTGACTGTATAGGTGAGGGTATATTCCTGGATTCTCAGTTCTATTCCACTGATTCATGTGTCCATCTTTATGCCAGTACCATGCTGTTTTGACCACTGTAGCTTTGTAATATGTTTCAAGATCAGGTAGTGAAATTCCTCCCACATCGCTCTTCTTTTTTAGAATGCTTTTGGCTATTCAGGTGCACTTGCCCTTCCAGATGAATTTGGTAATTGCCTTCTCTAATTCTGTAAAGTAAGCTGTTGGGATTTTGATAGGTATTGCACTGAATCTATAAATCAGTTTGGGTAAGATTGACATCTTCATGATCTTTAGTCTTCCAGTTCATGAACACGGAATGTCTTTCCATTTGTTTAGGGCTTTTAAAATTTCTTTAGTATTGTTTCATAGTTTTCTGCATATAGGTCCTGTACTTCTTTGGTTAAATTAATTCCTAGGTATTTGAGTCTTTTTGTTGCTATTGTAAATGGAATTTCTCCCTGATTTCCTCTTCAGATTGTTCAGTACTAGTGTACAAAAACATTACTGATTTTTGTGTGTTGCTTGTATCCTGCCACTTTGTTAAACTCATTTATTAGCTCAAGAAGCTTTGTTGTGGATACTTCAGAATTTTCTAAATACAGGATCTTGTCATCTGCAAACAGTGAGAGTTTTCCTATTCGGATGCTTTTAATTTTTTTTCTTATCTAATTGCCCTTGCTAGAACTTGTAGTACAATGTTAAATAACAATGGTAACAGTGAGCTTCCTTGTCTTCTTTCAGATCTTAGAGGGAAAAGTTTCAACCTTTCCCTATTGAATAAGAAGTTGGCTGTGGGTTTTACATATATGCCTTTTATTAGATTGAGGAATTTTCCTTCTATTCCTATCTTTGGAGGTGTTTTTATCAAAAAAGGATGCTGGATTTTGTTAAATGCTTTTTCTGCATTGATTGAGATGATCATGTGTTTTTTTCCTTCAGTTTGTTAATGTGGTGTATTATGTTGATTGATTTTCTTATGTTGAACCAGCCTTGCATGCCAGGAAGAAATCCCACTTGGTCGTGATGTATAAGTCTTTTGATATGCTGTTGGATTCGATTTGCAAGTATTTTGTTGAGAATTTTTGCATCTATGTTCATGAGAGAGATTGGTCTGTAATTTTCTTTTCTTGTGGCATCTTTATCTGGCTTTGGTATTAGGGTGATGTTGGCTTCATAAAATGTGTTGGGTAATTTTCCCTCCTCTTCAATTTTTTGGAAGAGTTGAAACAGGGTTGGTGTTAATTATTTTCAAAATTCTTGGTAGAATTCACTTGTGAAGCCATCTGGTCCTGGACCAGCAGATGCTTCCACACTTCTTGCCTCATGACAGAGGAGCCCAGGATCACTGGCAGCCAGTCTTCAGGGAAAAAGTATCGCCAGATGATGCCTTGGTTTGGAACACTTTCACAGCCTCAGAACTATTAAGCTTTCAGGTTAACAAATCCCCATTTAAAAGCCAACCCATTTCTGGCATATTGCATTCCGGCAGCCTGGTACAGCCAGAAGGGAGGGGCCAAGAAAGGCCGCCATGTGCATTGCCATGTGACAGAATTGCCCAGGACCAAGGGCCACTGGCAGGCAGGCCCAGAGCACCAGTCTTCAGGAAGAAAGCAGCAACTTGATGACGTCTTGATTTGGGCTTTCCCTCAGCCTCAAACCATGAGCTAATAAATTCCCATTGTTTAAGCCAGCATGATATTTGGGAAACTAAAACAATATTCCATTGTAACTGAGGATTAAGAATTAACAAATAATTACAATTACTAAATCATTATATAGATGCCTTTGTACTGTTGTACTGAAAATAAAATAAACAGACTTTTAAACAAGTGGGGAAGTGGATGTGACTCAAGTGCTTGGGCTCCTGTGTACCACGTAGGGGGTCCAGGGTTCGATTCCCGGGGCCTCCTGGTGAAGGTGAGCTGGCCCGTGCGGCGAGCTGGCCTGAGCAGAGAGCTGGCCCGCGCAGGAGCGCTGGCCCACGCGGAGAGCTGGCACAGCGAGATGCTGCAACAAAAAGAGGCACAGAGGAGAGACAATAAGAGACGCAGCAGACCAGGGAGCTGAGGTGGTGCAAGAGACTGAGTGCCTCTCCCCACTCCAGAAGGTCCCAGGATCGGTTCCCGGTGCCGCCTAAAGAGAAGACAAGCAGACACAGAGGAACACACAGCGAATGGACACAGAGAGCAGACAGCAGGAAGGGGAGGGGGAGGGAATAAATAAATAAATCTTTAAAAAAAGGGGGGGGATGCAGAGAAAGTTTATTGCGCCAAAGTTGCTTTAATGCAGGAGCAGCATGTAAAGAGGTTTCTGCCAAAAGGGTGAGCTGGGGGAGCAAGACAAAGGGAAGGCGTCTGGGGAAAGAGGAGGGATAAAGGGACATGACTTATGGTGACTATGGGGCTTCAGGGGCTTTGGGGAAGGGTGTCCTTGGGGCTCAGAGCATTGATTAGCAGGCAGGATGCTGACGGACAGTGTGGCCGTCTGGTGAAGGTCAGCAGGCCCTGCTGGTGTCAGCTGGAACTCTGCTGGAGTTCTTCCTCCCAGGCTGGGGCACGGTTTTTTTTAAACAAATCAATTTTATTGGTACATATTAATAGAGCATAAATCCATCTAAAATGTACAGTCAATGGTATTCAGTGTAATCACATATTTGTGCATTCATCACATCAATCATTCTTAGAGCAATTCCATTATTCTGATAATAATAGCAGTAATAAACAAAAAACAAACAAAACTCATCACCTCCATCCCTCTATGCTTCCCCTGCTGCACATAGCTGCCATTCTGTTTCCTTCTCTCGATATATTGGTATTCACTATATATGTAATATCATGCATGTTCAGGTTTTGCGTGACGTTTTACTATCTTATGCGGTCCCATGTCACAGTTTTCAGCTTCCCTTCCATTAAGATCCAGGCCTTCAGAACTTCCCTTTCAATAACCTTTTACTCTCATAAAAGCTCTGTTAGTCACAACACCACGATGCGCTCTCATCACTTCTCTTCCTTTCCAAAGATTTACAAACCACCTTTTTAACAACTCAGGGCAGGGTTGTTGTTTTTTTAAATTTTTATCAGCACCACAAAGGATTACTGGTTTGTCAGCTCCAGTTAACCCCTGTTTCTTCTTTATAATTCCATGGATAAAATGGAAGCTCAAGCAAAGCAAGATGGTTAGTAAAATCATCGATCATTCCAATTTCCCAATATTATAAAATGGCAAAAAGTTAATACATGAACTTGCTGAAGCTGCTTGAGGGCCCACCCCCGCTAACGATCACTCAGACCCCTGTGCCCGTCACTGAAACCACGGACCCCTTACTGAGTCCACACTGCACCGTGCATTACTTAGTAAACACATCACACCCGCACCGACACGTCCCCGCAAGCATAATGCTTTTTTGAACTTTCAATTCAAGCCCACAGACCCTCTGAAATCTTTCCAGGGGCCCCTGCCCTAGACTGAGCTCCGCCATGTGCATGCTCCCTGTCATGGTGGTAATTCTAGATTGAGCTCGCCGTGTGTGTCTTCCTGCCGGGACGGAAACTGCCCACTCACCTCGTTCTCTGTACCCTTGTCCCAATCCTTGTGGCAGACCCTGGTTTGCTCCCCCAACCCCTCCATCCAGCCCCTGAATGTTTACTAGTGAAGGAGCCTGTGTCCAGCTCCACCCCAGTTATTCATTGGCACCCCCGTGTCATAAAATATTAGAATTTCTGCAGATCATGGAGGAAGTTTTGGGCCTTGAGGCCACTGTGCTCCATTGCTTGCACAACCAATAAAACCTTTTCTGTCTTTGAAAGAGTGTCTCAGGAATTGGCTTTAAAGAAACAGCTGGAGGAAGGAACTGCTTTTGCTAGGAATCAGTATTTCACATTCTGGAGTAATTGCACCATCACCACATGAGGTTTAAAATGCCTAAAAAATTTTAAAGTTGAATTTCTCGTTGTTTACTATACAATATGTTTTCACTAACTTTTGAAATAAAATACATTTAATATAAAAGTCCCCAAATTTGAAAAACAAAATATTTAAAAAGATAATCAGTCATAAAAGAGATAGATTTAGCCTACTTCTTTCTGTTAAAAACCCAGCAGTTGATACTATTAGCATTCAAAGGTGCCTTTTATTTCCTTTCAAAGGGGACAGTTAAGCCTATTTTTTTTTTTACCCTGCAGCCAGTTCTTAGCACAAAAGCCACTAGTTATTGTAGCATAAAAGTTATTTGTTCTTAATTACTTAAGCCTCTGCTAGAAAACAGAAATACTGGCTTGAAACATAGTTTAGTTCACTTAACTTCAAGCTTCCCCTTTAGAAACATGCACTACATTAATTTTAGCTACAAACCCCAAGTATCCCTCACAAAAAAGATTTGAACAAATTCTTCGCACCTTTAGCAGCTTTGTATTTTTAAGTAGTTTCAATTGTTTCTTTGGAGGACATCTTTCCAAGCAAACTGTCCTTTTTAAAACCCCCGAGATTTGTGAATCCTGTATTTTAGCTCAGTAGCTTCTACTAGATTTCCAGTATTCACAGCACTGCAAAGTCATTTTTTTGTGGCAGCCCTTAGTTCTTGCTCAGGTTAAAGCAGAGCTGCTCAGGGAACACACATACTAAATCTTCTTGCTGGATTTAAGATTTTCATTTCATATCCAGTGATTATATCACACTCTCTGGCTTAAAAAATACTTTTTCACTGTTCCAAGGGCTTTACACACATTATCTCATTTAACCCTCCCAACAGTTCTGTGAAGTTGATAGAATTATTAGCTCATTTTGCAGAGAGAGAACATCGAGGTCGAGCAACTCCCCCAAGTCATGCAGAAAGTGGCAGAGAGGAGGGTTTGAGCCCGTGGTGTCTGCCTCCAGACCCAAACTCCTAACGAGCCCCACATACTGCCCGGCTTCCATCTGGCATGACCACAGGGCTGGGGTGCTGGAGGAAGGGATGTTAACTCTGCTCTCAGATCCTGGGGGAGCCGGGGAGCCTAAGCGCCCACCAGCTACAGGAGCGAGTGCCACCGTGTGCTCGTGACCCAGCATGGACCTTGGAGTTCCCAGCGGCCCGGGAGCCATTTCTGCTGCCCTTCTGAGGACTTAACAGCTGGGTCAGCCCTGTCTGGTTTCGTGGGAGAAGGGAGTGCACGACAGATACTGCAGGCTTTACGAAGCTTTCAGAAAGGTCCAAGCAGAGATCACTTAATCAACACACATTTATGCCACGTGCAAGGAAATCAGGAAATGTCTTCACTCTCGTGGGACTTAACATGGGGAGCTGGGGGGGGGGATGGAAAATAAATACACGTCAAAGAAAGGACCAAGATGCTCTCAATGGTGACAAATGTATGAAGATGAAGCAGAAGGCTGCACGTGGAGAAGTGACGTAGCCTGGGCGGTAGAGGAAGGCCATTGTGGGATGCTCATTTGGTGGTTTGAATCACGTCTCCCAAAAAGACAAGTTCCAGTGGACGTGAACCCACTCGTGAGCTTGTCTTTGGATATGCTGATGCGAGCCCGTCTGGGCTCCCTTGTGACTGGCATCCTGCTGAGGTGAGGCCAAGCTAAGGCGGGAGGGCCTTAAGCCTACGCAGCTGCCATCTGTAAAGCAGAGGCGACTGACCACGAAAACGGAAGCCAGAAGCAGCAGGAGGCCAGGAGGGTGAGGACAGCCATACCGGCTCCGGGACAAGCAGGGCCTTGCCAACATTTCGGCTTTAAACTTCTAACCCTTGAGGCAGGTTAGTACAGGGTGATGGAGGAGACGACCCACACTGTGGCCTGGAGACCACGTGGCCAGCAGACCACATGGCCTCAAGAACTTGCTGGGACCTTGAGTTAAACTTGAGGTCCCAGTTTCTCTTTCCAGGACCTCCCCTTGGCCCCGGATACCCCACAAAGGCCTCACCATTGTCCCCCCCATAGGTGGGGGTAACCCACAACCGCTGAGGCCCCTCCCCTTATCATTAGCAAGGGGGTGGAATAATTAACCGGCTGCTCTCGCTGCCTAGTGGGGGCTGCACCGAATCTTGGTGTGTATTTCCGTCTTTCTCCGTTTCTCAGCAAGCTCTGTTTTTTCCCCCTTTCCCAAATAAATTCTTTTCACTGGCCTACCTAAACTGGTGTGTTCATAAATTCTTTTATGCATCATAGCCAAGAACCTAGAGGAATCCAACACTTCGCCATCTTCACCCCCAAAACCTGGAACCAGTAAGTTCCCGCTGTTAAGCCACCAAGTGTGGGAACTGAAATAGCAGCCCTAGGAAACTGAGGCAGGCAACATGTCCACTCTCTCTTTCTCGTGTGTGTGTGTGAATCAAACACATGACAAATGAGCAAGGTGCTCTCAAATGGTGACAAATCCAAGATGAAACAGAACGTGGCACAGTGGAGAAGTGACCTAGCCTGGGTGGTGGAGGACGGCCTTTCTGAGATGACAATCGGCAGAGACGTGGCTCATAAGACGGGGTCAGTCACGAAAGCGGCCGAGGCAGGTCAGGGTGGAGCACAAGGACTGAGGGAGCAGTGGCCGGGCTGCGGTTGGAGCCATCCTGGACGGTGCCCCAGGCCCTGCGGACGCCTTCCCTGTGTGCGGAGAAGACCCAGGGGATTTTAAGCTGGGGAATGAGGGACTCTGTGGCTGCAGGTGCAGGGGGCCTGTGGGCGGGGCGGGCACCCCAGGCTCCGGGAGTTGTTGAACCCTAAATTAGCCTACCCATAGGCCTTCATGGCAACCAGAGTAACGGAGAAAAGTTTCCCACTGTCTCCTAAGTGTCTTATCTGAAAATCACACAACCTCCCCTCCCTTGAACAATCTCGCAAGGACAGACAAGCACACAACCTCCCCTCCCTTGAACAATCCTGCAAGGACATCTCAACCCTGCAGCTGTGCCCCAGGCTATCAGGGCGTTCCGTGCAAACGCTAGCTAACTGCCAAAATCCGCTTCTGTTTATCCCGCTTGCTTGCAAACTGCCACAGCAACCCCCTATAAAAAGGAGCCATTTTAGAACCTGGGGGCTGCAGTTCTCTCCTGCATGAGAGGTGCTGCAGACGCCCACGGGCTTAGCTCAATAAACTTCATAAAAGTGGTGAAAGTCTGAGTGTGGTCGATCTCCTGGGTTATAACATTTGGAGGCCCCAGCGAGATCAACCGCGAGGTCCCCCTTAATTGGGGTCGACCTCCTCAGACTGAGCGGGAAGTGCCTCCACTTCCTCGCCTTTGCTTTTGATTCGTGATCGGATTCGGACTAGGACGGTGGCCTCGAGGAATCTGGTAAGGGATTCTCCCTTTTGTGTTGGCTCCGGAGCATTTGTGGGGGCTGTTGCAGGCGGGACGCCGCGGTACTGCACACCCCGAATCAGGGCCGGGACGCCCTCTCCTGATTTTGGAAACCGTTAGGTTTCACTTTGGTATTTGTTGTGTGAGTGGGAGTGAGACTAGTCTCCAGTGTTTTGTTCATTTGTCTGTCTATGTTCAGTGTTTCTTGGTGTTTTAACTGTTTCAACCCTAACAGGATGGGACAAGGAAAATCCACTCCGCGGACTCCTCTTGAATGCATTCTTGCTAATTTTTCTGATTTCTTTAAGAGATCCTGTGACTATGGGAAACCAGCAGATCCAGGCTTCCTACGGACCGTCTGTGAACTTGAACGGCCAGCCTTCCGAATAGATTGGCCTTCGGAAGGCTCATTTGATTTATCTCTGTTGTTTGCTGTATGGTCTGTTGTTTATGGGGTTCCCCACCCCGACCAGAGGGTTTATATAGGTGTTTAGATTGACATTGTGTATGATAAAGTAGATTATATCCAGAAATGCCAGAAACCAGGGAAGGGGGATATGTATGCGAGGGTAGGCAGAAAAACCATTTTAGTAACTGCCCCGAAACCTCGAGGGGCACGGGGTCCCCCGAAAGAAAAGAAAGATGAGAAACCAGAGAAACAGAAACCCCGTTTATATCCTGTTCTGCCGGGGGAAACTGATGATATAGCTAAAAGCTTATTTGACCCCCTGCCTTGCCCAAGAACTCCCTCGCAGCAACAGGCCGCAGGGCGCTCGCCCCAAGGGGAAGTCCAGAGTCCTCCCCACACGAGAGGGGGATCTATCAGCCCCCTCCACCAGGGCCTGATTCTTCAGTGCCCCTGTTGCCGCTCAGGGAAGTTCCTCCTCAACCAGGGGCGCCTCCGGGCCATACTCGAATGATTTATGTCCCATTTTCCACCTCTGATCTCTATAATTGGAAACACCAGAACCCTCCTTTTTCAGAGGACCCCCAGAGGCTGATTTCGCTTTTAGAAACTATTTTCCGCACTCATCAGCCTACCTAGGATGATTGTCAACAGATTTTACAAAAAAAAAAAACAACAGATTTTACAAACTTTGTTCACTTCTGAGGAGAGAGAGGGAATCCATCAGGAGGCTGCTAAGATTATCTTGGGGGACAATGAGGGGGACTCCCAGACTGGGAGGGATGAATTAGAGGAATCACTCCCTTCGAGTCCTCCTCGTTGGAACCCTAACACTGATGCAGGGATGACAGCCTTGCGCCACTATCGCCAGTCTCTACTTAGGGGTCTAAGGGCTGCAGCTAAAAAGCCTAGTAATTTAACTAAGGTTAGTGCAGTCGTGCAGGGTAAGGACGAGTCCCCGGCTGCTTTCTTAGAGAGATTATTGGAGGCAAATCGAATGTACACCCCCTTAGACCCAGAAGATGAAAATAACAGACGAATGGTAAACATGGCGTTCGTCTCTCAGTCGGCCCCAGATATTAGAAAAAATACTTCAAAAGCAAGAAGGGTTTGAAGGAAAAGCTAGAAGTGAATTGGTAGAAATAGCTCAGAAAGTTTTCCAAAATAGAGAAGATCCTATTCGGGAGCAAACCAAGCAGCTCTCACGAATCTTGCTGGCAGCACCAACCCGGAAACCCCATCCCTCCAAGGGACGGCCGGAGAGAGAAGACCTAAAGAAGAACCAATGTGCCTTTTGCAAGGGGATGGGGCACTGGAAAAAGGATTGTCCTAAGTTGATAGGCAGAAGGGCTCAGGAACCTAAGGAACCGGCCCGCCTCTTAGTAGAAACTGAAGATTGAGGGGGTCAGGGTTCCTTCGCGCTTGGCCCCCAGGAACCCATGATAAAGTTAACAGTCGAAGGGAAGCCAACTGAATTCCTAGTAGACACGGGGGCCACCTTTTCAGTTCTCCAAGAGACAACTGGGGAACTTTCATCCCAGAAGACTTCTATCATAGGGGCAACAGGAAAACCTAAATCTTACCCCTGGACTCAAGCCCAAATTACTGACTTAGAAAAGGGTACTGTTACCCATTCCTTCTTAGTAATGCCAGAATGCCCATACCCCCTCTTAGGCCGAGACTTGCTGCGGAAATTAAAGGCAACCATTTCTTTTAAAGATGGGGAAACAATTTCGCAACTGGGAGATCAGCTCCCTCAATCAGTTATGTTAATTGTCCCTATCTCCGAAGAATATATTCTATTTGAACAAGAGCCCAAGGGGGGGCTATAGGAGAGAGCTATATCCAGGAACTACTTAATAAAATCCCCGGGGTCTGGGCAGAGAGCAACCCGCCAGGATTGGCTTTGCATCAACCCCTATCATTGTGCAACTCATGAGTACTGCTCTCCCCATCCAAGTCAAACAATACCCTATACCTCAGAAGGCAAGGGAAGGCATAGCGAAACATATCAAGAGATTAAGAGAAGTGGGGGTACTGACTCCCTGCCAATCACCCTGGAATACCCCCCTTTTACCAGTAAAAAGCCAGGGACCGAAGATTATAGACCAGTACAGGACCTAAGAGAAGTCAATAGGAGGGTTGAAACCATTCACCCCACTGTACCTAACCCTTATACCCTTCTGAGCTCTCTGCCTCCAGGACGGGCTTTCTATTCTGTACTGGACCTGAAAGATGCCTTCTTCACCTTACCATTTGGCACCTCAGAGCCAACCCATCTTCGCCTTTGAGTGGACGGACCCCAAAGGGGGATTTTCAGGTCAGCTAACCTGGACTAGACTCCCACAAGGATTCAAGAATTCTCCAACCATATTTGATGAAGCCCTGAGCCGAGACCTCCTGGGATTCAGGGAATCCCACCCTCAGGTACCTCTTTTGCAATATGTAGATGACCTTCTTCTTGCAGCAGCATCAGAAGAAGATTGCCTAATCGCCACCAAGGAACTGCTCTCTGAACTAGCACGCCTCGACTACCGGGTGTCCATGAAAAAGGCTCAGATCTGCATGCGAAAAGCCACATATTTGGGCTACCATCTGGAAGAAGGCCTCAGAGCTCAAGACAGGTAGAGAGGATGAATAGGACTTTAAAGGAGACTTTAACTAAATTAAAATTGGAGACTGGAGAGAGTTGGCCGGCCATCTCCACTGAGTGTTGGCTCTGTGTCGATCCGGCACCACCATACTACGTGGGGATTGGTGCCAACCTGACGGGAGAAATGGCCCCCCGGACCGTCTCCTACGCCGATGCCGACAACTTTGGGTCTGGTATCCTGTCTGATTGTTCTCATCAAAAAAAAACTCACCCTTAGCGATCTCCAAGGACAAGGTATCTGTTTCACCAGCGGCAGCTACTCCATAGACAACTCACCTTATAAAGACAATTGCCTGAACACTGTCCCCCTTACTGCTGCAGGATCCACTTGGACTTTAATCAGCCCCAATGGTACCTGGTTTGCCTGCTCATCTGGTATCACCCGCTGTATTGCCCCTAGTAATGCTTCTGACCTATGTATTGGTGTTTATATCATTCCCCAGGTTTACCTATATGCTGGACCCTCAGGTACTGCCCACTTCCTAGCTCAGGATCAACACTTTAGACTACAAAAAAGGACTCCAATTCTAATCCCTATCTTAGCCACCTTAGGGATTGCAGGTTCAGCAGCCAAGGAGCTGGGGCCATGATTACCTCTGACATTGGTATTAGAAAACTTTCAGCTACTTTCTCTGCTGATGTCGCTCTCCTTCAGACCCAAGTACAATATCTTGAAAAACAAGTTAACTCCTTAGCAGAAGTAGCTATACAGAACAGAAGAGGACTAGATTTACTGTTTCTGAAACAGGGTGGCTTATGTGCCGCCCTCAGAGAAGCCTGCTGTTTTTATGTAAACCATTCAAAAATTATTAAACAATCAATGCAAGAACTACAAAAGAGACTCAGAGAGAGGGATCTAGAAGAACAATCCTCTGAGTCTTGGCTTCAGAACCTTTTCAATTGGTCTCCATGGCTGACTACTTTAATTTCAGCCCTAGTAGGCCCTCTCATACTGTTACTTTTGGGTCTCACTTGCGAACCTATCGTTATCAATAGGCTTGTGGCTTTTATCAAGAACAGAGTCCAATCGGTCAAACTAATGGTATTAGCCCAACCCTACCAACACCTGCCAACGACTGGAGACCACTACGATGAGTCAATGATTTGACCCACTAAGAAGAGAAGTGGGGAATGTTGAACCCTAAACTAGCCTACCCATAGGCCTTCATGGCAATCAGAGTAACGTAGAAAAGAAAAGTGTCCCACTGTCTCCTAAGTGTCTTATCTGAAAAGCACACCCTCCCCTCCCTTAAACAATCTCGCAAGGACAGACAAGCATACAACCTCCCCTCCCTTGAACAATCCTGCAAGGACATCTCCACCCTGCAGCTGTGCCCCAGGCTATCAGGGCATTCCGTGCAAAGGCTAGCTAACTGCAAAAATCCGCTGCTGTTTATCCCGCTTGCTTGCAAACTGCCACAGCGACCCCCTATAAAAAGGAGCCATTTTAGAACCTGGGGGCTGCAGTTCTCTCCTGCATGAGAGGTGCTGCAGACGCCCGCAGGCTTAGCTCAATAAACTTCATAAAAGTGGTTAAAGTCTGAGTGTGGTCGATCTCCTGGGTTATAACAGAGTGAGGCCAGGAGCACTCATTCAGTCAAGGAGCACTCCCACAGCTGTCTCCCCAGAGCAGCCAGCTGGGGGATCTGGGACGCGCGGACAGCAGCCCAGAGCCCAGGTCCTGCAGCCTGGCCCAGCAGGCGGCGAGGGGCGAGGTCCGCCTCCCTCCAGGCCCGGGGACCGCAGGATTGCGCTGGACAAAGGGAGGAAAGGCTGCGGGGGGCTGCAGCGGCGGGCACGGATTTCTTCTGAACACTGCACCACGCACGAAACCCGGAGCGCCCCCTCAAATTCTCGCGGCCCCTGGAGGGGAAGGAGGCTGGACGGGTCCTAGGACTACGGGCCTGGAACCCCGGGTCAGGAATACGCTCCTCACGCCGGCAACCCAGGCCTGGCCCGCCCAGGCGGCCGAGACGGGGGCGGGGTGAGGGGCTGGCGCCGCGGATAGATCTGAAACCCTGAGCGCCGCCAGCGCCCACCCGCCTGATCAGGAGACCCCCAAGCAGAGGCCGACCGCCCGGGGAGGCTGGGGTTTTCCGCGCGGTGCCCGGGACCCGGCCACGGCCGCGCGGGGTGGAGGGCCCGCACGGGGCCACGGGCGGCGCAGGCCCGCAGCTTACGGCCGCGAGGCGCGCCTGCGGTTTCCGAGCTCGGCGCCCACCCCCGCTTCCTCCTGCCGCGGGGGCAGTGGTGCCGGCTTGGCCCGGGGTGCCTTCCGCAAGGCCCCTAGTCGGGGGCAACGACGGCACCGACTTTGCTCTTGGCCCCCAGGATCTGCTCGTAGATCCGCTCGGCCCAGGAAGCGAATGGAGGCCGCGCTGGGGGCGGGCGCCAGGCTGAGCCCGGGCGGAGGGGAGGGGGCGTCTGCACCGCACAGCCCACGCGCGGACCCCGGCCGCGGCAGCCCAGCCCCCGCCACCGTCCACGCGCGGACCCGGCTGCTGCAGCCCAGCCCCCGCCCCGCGCCGAGCTCGCGCGTGCGGCTTTCCTCTCTTCCGCGCGCCGCCCCCGCCCCTCCGTGGCCCGGGGACTCGCCCGGTGACCCGTGACGCGGGGAGGCGCGGGTCCCAATTGGAGGGTGGGGTCGGCGGCGGCCAATCCCGGGTGCCGGGGGAGAAACCTCGCCCTGGGCGGCGGGGCCGAGGCTGCGCGCCGAGGGCCGGGAGCCGAGCGCGCCGCGGGACTGACGGACCCCGCGCCGGGGCTAGGCGGTGAGTGGGGGGCGAGCGGCGGGGAACGCGGCTGGGCCACATCCTTGCACAGCGCCCGGGTCGGGCCGCGGGGCTCAGGGGCCCGCGCGCCGCCCCGGCCTGGCTCCCCGCGCGCGTCCCGCGTCCTGCCTGGGCCCAGCCTTCCTCCCCGACGAGCCGAAGCCAGCTGGGCCGGGGTGCGGAAGCTGGGTGCACGGACGGCCCCGGGCCCCTGCGCCCGAGCCAGGCTCCCTCCCTCCCTCCCTCCCCTGTTTTTTCAGAGTAAACCGGTTTGGCCACCGGTACTTGGAGCGGAGCGCTCACTCCCGCTCCAGCCCTCAGTGCTAGGGGCACAGTCCCTGCTGATTTCCCCCCGATCTGGCCTTAAGAAGAACGTGTGAATGCATCTTGGGATAAATGTGAGGTAAACACTTCCAGATTCCCACTGCGTCTTGGCGCCGCAGTGATTTCCGTGTCTGCTTCAAAAGGGGGAAATGAAATTCGTTCATTCGGGCAACAAATATCCGTGTGAGGCCTCCTGGTTAACTGCTGGCTAAAAGCATAAGCCCTAAGGTGATTTTTTTCCCCCGTTTGAGAGGATCACTTTAAAATTTTTACTGTAGTAACATATACAACATCAAATTTCCTATTTCAGCTACTTTCAGATACTCACTTCAGTGGTCTTAGTTACAAGGTGGCAAGGTTGGGCTGCCTCACCCAACTTTTCAAGCACCCCACACGGAAGCTCTGTGCCCACTAAGCAGTAAGCGCATTCCCCGGACCGTGACTTGCTTTAAAATTAGACGTTATTTTTCAGAGCAGTTGTAGGTTTACAGAAAGCCGGGAGGATAGTACAGAGTTCCACGCTACCCCAGAGCCAGTTCCCCTATTTTTAACAGTGTACATTAGGATGATACATTGTTGCAACTGCACTCAGCTCAGATACTTGTTATTAACTGAAGCCCACAGTGTTCAGGTTTCCTGAGTGTCCTTTCTCTGTCCATCGCTCTCATCAGGGATACCACATAGCATTTCATTGTCTTTCCTTCAGCTTCTCTGGGCTGTGGCAGTTTCTCAGACTTTCCTTGTTTTTGATGACCTTGACAGTTTTGAGAAGGGCTGGTCAGATGAATTGCAGATGACCCACTGTTGGAATTTGATGTTTTTCCAGTGATAAGAATGGGGTTATATAAGGGTTGTTGGGAGGAGGGCCGCAGAGGTGGATTTCTCTTCTCTTCTCTTCTCTTCTCATCACATCCCGGGTGCCTCCTGCCCAGCATGGCTTATGACTGGTAGCCTCACCAGGTGTGAGGCAGTGGTCTCCGGCCACTTGCTGTAAAAGGGAAGGAGGACACTTTGTGCAGCCCAAGTTAGGCTCCTCCTCCTTGAGGGCAGAGCATCCACATAAATAGTTTGGGATTCTTCTGCATGGTAGATTTATCTCTTTCGTCTCCCTCTTATCAATTTATTCAGTGATTTATATCAGCATGGACTCGTGGGTATTTATTTTAATTTTGGGGTTATAGTCCACTACTACTTTATTCTGTTAAAATTGTTGTCTCTCTCTTTGGCCGTTGGGAGCTCCTTAAGTTGACTTCTGCTCCCACCTGTGTGTTTCTAGAGCTTTCGGCTGTTCCAAACATGTTTAGTTATGGGCTCTCGCTTGAACCTCAGACAGCCTGTGAGCTCAGCAAGTCCTGTGTTGTTGTTCTCCGTTATTAAGAGGAAGGAAACTGAAGCCCAGAGATGGGGCGGAGGGACCTTGGTCTGAACTGAGGCTTTTGGAGATGGCTTCAGGCTAACAACTGAGGAGCAGAATGGAAAAGACATGGAGAATGGGAAGCGATTCGCTTTTGGTAATCAAAAGCTCAATTTGGCTGGTATTCAGGGTGAATTAGAATTTGCCAGCCTGGTAAAATGGAATGGTGTGTGTGTTTTTAGAGGGAGGCCGTGGAGAACTGGGTAATGCTTGGTGGCCAAGCATGTCCAATGTGAGGAGAGCCCCTTGGGGCTGCTGGAGCAGGCGTGGGAAAAGAGGGAGACTGGAGAAGGGCTGGCCTGCCAGGGCTGGAGAGAAGAGCATGTTCAAGGGCCCTGGGGCAGCGCTCCCCACTGGAGAGTATCTAGCGGTTGGAGCATCAGGTGGGGTGAGGCAGCATTTGGGGCTGGAATGGGTGCCTTGGGGCTAGCTTGGGCCCTGTGTGCCCCCATGTGATGTAGGAGAGTGACGGGGAGGTCTGTGTTAGAAAGTCAGCCATGGCAGCCTTTGGAGGAGATAAGTCGTATTTCACCAAAACTAAGACACCATCAGCTATCTGATGTGCCCTTACTTTATGTTCCACACAGAAAAAACATTTTGCCAGTTAATTATGACATGTCGATCATGTTTCAAGATGCTTAAAGTGTGATGACATGGGTGTGTCAGAATTGATAAAATATGGAAACTCCCACCAGGTGGCTTAGAGCCCCCCCACCCACGAGCGGTTAGATTATCTCCATGTAACGAATAAACGGATAAATGTTAGGTTCACTGACTCTTTTGAGATCTTGAAAAAAAAAAAACACACCTAACTTTGATAAATGGGCCTTTTCCTCCCTGATAGCCAAATTGAATTATTATTTTCAAAAATCAGCACACCAAAAAAGGGATTCCTGGCCCCAAGATTTTGACGATGCTTCTTCTCTGGTTGTGTGTAAAATAGACTGGTGCACTTGCCAAGCCTTTATTTCAGTCTGTCCTGAGAATGTCCCCACCCCCTATCCATCCCCCATTTCTTCACGGTGATACTGAGGCTCAGAAGGTCAAGAATTTAGCCCAGGGCTGCCGCGAGGCAGCGAGGCTGGGTAAGCATTCAGGTGTTTTAGCCCAGCCCGGGGCTCCACTTTAGGCTTTGGTTAGAATGCCAGCTGGGAGTGGAGTAAGAGACTTTGTCTCCTCACTCTGGATTCCTAGTTGCTGTGGGGAGGGGCCGTGATGGCTGAGGGGGGTTGGTGATTTGTCATGTCCTGGCAGATTGAGCTCTACCTGTGGGGCAGAGAGAGCGCCACCTTGTCACAAGACCCCTGTCTACATAAACAGGCTTTCTCTTTTTTGCACAAGCTCTTTGTATGTTTCAGCCCAGTAACCTTCAGTAGCCTCTGGTGTATCAGCCAGAATTCAGGTGGTTCAGAAGTTCAGGTGTAGAGCTGGCTTCAAACCTTGGGTGCCTGGTGAGCCTGGCAAGTCTTATGTTATTATACAAAAGATGCCGCCAGGACCTGCGTTCTCTCACTTCATCACTGTGCTGGCGTCACAGGCTAACCCTTGGCTTAGTAAGATCGCTCTGGTGAAAAGCCACCGTGGTCTTTTTTCCTGAGTGTCTCCACTAGGTCTTCTGACTCACTGGTTGTCATTGAGTCATACCCCATCCCACCCACCCCAAGCCTGAGGGAGGGCCCAGGAAGGGCTGGGATGAGGCCACCAGGGGAAGGAAGCTGTGTTCAGGAGCTGGTCAGGCGCAGTGTGGGGCTACCTGAGGCCCAGAGAGTTCCTGCCCTGTGCACAGAGGTGGGTCACGTGGCCTGTGACTGAGCCACAGAGCTGCACTTTAGCTGCTGGTTTTTAGGTTCCTGGGCTGCTAGGCTCATACATGGAATGGGTTGGGCTAAACAATGGGAATTTAAAGGAAAGTCCAAATCGAGGCATCCTCAAGGTGATGCTCTCTCACTGGCACCGGGCCCTGGGGGCTGGCCAGCCTGCCATGGCAGGCCACGTGTCCCATGACACGTCTCTTGGACTCGCTCTTCTCTGCAGGTTCTGTTGAATTCCGGCTTTTTGCATCTATGGCTTTCTCTGGATTTCATTCCACATAGAAGGGTCTCCAGTAACTGGGTCATGACCCACCCTGGTGGACCACACCTTCTTAATTGAAGTAGTTAAAGAAGGTCCTCACCACGGGAAGGGACTAAGCTCAAGAGCTTGTTTTTCGGGGGAACATACAGCTGCAAACCAGCAGTCACACAGGCAATGAAAATGAACAAAATCGGCTCACAACCACATGGATGACCTCACAAACATTATGCTGATTTAAAAAAAATCCCATTTATGAGTTCAAAACCAGTAAAAATAAACTCTTGTTTATGGCTGTACCTAGGTCTAAAACTTGAGAATAAGGAGGCTGTGATTATCGCCATTATGAGTCATCCCATGTCCTCAGACACAGCCTTTCATTGTTTTTCTTGGTTTCTGTACATTCCCCGAGCCAAGCCTCGGGCACTAGGACCTGCTGGTGAGTGCTGGTGGCGTGCAGTCCACTGTACTGCTGCAGGGGCACGAAGAAACTGCCTCTCCCCGTTGTTCAGGAGAAAGCGGCCAGGATTGCTTGCGCTCGTCCAGCAGGCACTCAGGAAGCAGCTGCTGTGTCTCAGGTGCTCTGTGCCCACGCTGTGTTAGTACTTTTTTAGGTGGTGCTGGGGATTGAACCCAGAACCTCACACACGCGAGGCAGGCGCTCAACCACTGAGCTCAGCTGCTCCTCGTGCTGTCTGTCTCTTTGCCTGGCTGACTGTCGGTTTTGCCGGGCACCATGCCGGATTCTGGGGACAGGGTAGACGCAGCCTCTGGACTCCTTGTCCCGTGGGGAGAGCCGACGTGAAACAGTAACTGCAAATACGTCACAGCTGCAGAGAAGCACAGGTGCAGAGCGGGCGGTTCAGCAGGACCCAGTCTGACAGCTCAGGAAAGACTTGCCAGGGGAAGTGGCTCTCAGCTGAGACGCTAGACCAGAAAGCTGTCAGCTGAGCAGGAAAGGGATGGTGTTCTTGGCAGAGGGAGCGCATTCTCAGAGTCCTTGGGCCGAAAGAGCTTCTTTTAGGCCCGGAGAAGCGTTCAGTTGGGCTGTGGGGTCGAGGTGGGCCCTGGTAGGGAGTGAGCCTGGGAGAGGCCTGGACTTTGCACAGCGGAGCAAGGGAAGAAGTTCTGACTTTCTCCCCCCAGGGACTTCCACCTGGGCGTCTGCATTTTAACACATGGCCTGAGTGTTGGAGGGGCTGAGGGAGGCCGGCTGGAGGGAGGCCGGCGTGGCTGGAGGGAGGCCGGCGTGGCTGGAGCACGACGAGCAAGGAGACAGGAGGCCCTTAGGGTGGGGAAGCGTTTGGATTTGAGTAGTTGGGAAACCATGGGAGGGTCTCAGGGCTCGTTGGCTCTGGCTTCGGCAGTCTGTGAGGGAACGACCTAACCGTTTTCGTTCCCTGCTGTACCCCAGTGCCTGGCACCTAGTAGGTGCTCAGTAAACACCTGCTCCCCGGGAGTGAGTCCTGACAGCTGCCGCTTGCAGCCCTCAGCTTCCCAGGCCTGCACGTCTCGTGACCCACAGTGCCGTGCACAGTCCGTTCTGCTTCTCCATCGTCTCTGCTCCAGGCTCAGCCCGTGCACTTGGCCCAGCAAACCTCCACCCGCTTGGCAGCTCCCCAGACTCGCTGCTGCTCTCCTTCCGCCTTTCTTCCTCTGCCTCCCCCATCGCCCCTGGGGAGAGGGCAGTGGAAGGAGTGGAGGGAGCCGCGGGCTGGCGCCCCACCGTCCAGCTCCAGCGAGGCGCAGATCCCACCAAGCCTCTGCCTCGAGTTCCTGGGCAGTGAACCAGGGTCGGACTAAGGGCTCTCAGCCCCGACTAGACGTTAGAACCACCTGGGGGGTGTCTCATAGGCTTCGGCAAACTGTATGACGGCCCGTACCTGCCACTGCAATGTCGTGTCCCCCAAACGCCCCATGTCGCCCCTATTCCTCCTCCCCTCCCCTCAGGGCCTCGGGTGAGCACTGTCTTTATATCAGTGATGCACGTCCTTCCATTACGGGAATAGTAATAAGCCTACTTTGGTCCGTAGTTGGGAGCTTTTTGAAACGCCGAAGCCTGGGCTGTGCCTCCGGAGGTCCCCCTCCAGCGGTCTGGGGTGCTCTGAAACTCCCCGGGTGCTTCTGTGCAGCCGGGTTGAGATAAGGGCTCGTTCCTGCACCAGACGGCCCTGTGGGGAGCCTTTAGGAGGCAGGAGGGAGCTTGGTTCGTGGTTCCACGTCAGACAGATGCCTCGGCAGAGAGCAGAGCCCCCGGCTTCCTCCCCAGCGTGGCTGTCCAGAGGGCCAGCCTCAGGACAAGGCCGCGGAAGGCCGCCCTGGCCAGGCCAGCTAGCTGCTGCGTCCAGGCCCCGCCTGGCCCTGTGGGACCTGCCGCTGTTGGGGGCCTCGCCAGCAGCGGCCGCTTGCCCAGGACCCTTATGTGCCGTCAGCGGTCACCGAGGCCTCCTGGGGTGTCCAGGGTCGTAAGATCTGGGGAGCCCATAGAACTGTGGCCGTATCCAGCTCACCTGCTTTTTTCCCGGAAGTCTGTCCCCTCCGGGTTCAGGTGCCTCACAGAGGTTTCCCTCTGCGGGGAGCACCTGCCTGTTTCAGATAAAGGACAGGGCCCCAGGCTGAGAGCTTTGGGGTTGCAGGAGAGCCTTGGTGGACCCTGCTCACGGCCCTGGGCTGCAGAGGCCTTGTCCGTCCACTGAGTCGGGTCCTCTAGGGCCCGAGGCTGCAGGAGGCATGTCCGGCTGGAAGGACGCTGAGGGAGAGCAGGTGCCGGGCTGCTGCCGCTCTGGAGCTGGGCAGGGTCTGGGCGGGCTGAGGAGGGCCAGCGCCCACGAAGTGGCCGTCACAGTGGCGCCGTCTTCAGCCGGCGTTTGCCGCTCAGCGCGATGCTCGCAGCCAAGAGCTGCACGGCGTCCACTCCTGAAACGTGCTGCCGGAAGTCAGTGTGGCCGTGCGAGGACGAGGCACTTCTGGCGTCGGCGACCTGTGGGGGCCGGGTGCAGGGGGGTGGGGAGAAACGCGTGCTGGGGTGCCCCGGTTCTGCCTGGCGGGAGCTCTTCTCGGCCCACAGGATCGCAGGCAGCTTCCGGGGTGAGGGCGGGACAGAAGCTCCCTGTGCTGGAGCGAGGTGGGCCCCCGGCCCGGGACCTCTGGATCGAGGAGAACTCAGGATTCTCACTTGGGAAAGGCAGAGGGAGGAGCGACCCGGAACGCGGCAGTAATGGAGAAGAGGGCGGCCTCGCCCCCATTGTGAAAACTAGTGATACTCAGCCGCGCTGGAGGCGGGAATGTCCGAGCAGAGCCAGAGGAGAGCCCGGGAGCTGGGCAGCACTGGCGAGGAGCAGGGCTTTCGCTTCTGACTCCGAGACCCCGCAGAAGAAAACTGCCGCCCAGAAGGGACGCTGTCGCCGTGCAGAGGGCAGTGCCCTTGGTCAGCATCGCTGGGACGGGCGCCCCTTTCACCCTTTCCGCTTACGGCCTTTCCAGGCCACAGCCTCGCCCCAGCTTGCGCCCACTTTACAGTCCGCCTGGTGGAGGAGAGGTGTAGCAGAGGGGCCCAGGTGTGGCCTCAGGTGCCCTTGAGCAGCACATGTCCTGGGCGTGAGTGGAGGCACCTGGCAGGTGTGGGTGGTCCGACAGGTGTGCCTTCTCTCCCCAAGCAGCTCTTGATCACCGAGAGTCACCTGCTGCCAGTCACAGAGCCCAGACTTGCAGCCAGGTGTCCAGAGGTATAACACGTCAGGGTAGACTCTGCATTACCGGGACGTGGGGTTGGACTTGGAAATGGTTCTTTGTCCGGCCCCGGCAGACCCTCAGAAGCCAGTTGTGCTGCACGGTTAACCTTGTCTTCAGTTCTTCGTAATCTGTTCATCATTCGACACACACAGACTGAGCGTCTTCAAGGCATCAAGCACGACACTGTCCATAGTAGTGATTTTTAACCGTCTTCGGTGGTCACAGACTTTAAGATCATGATCAAAAACTATAGCTCCTCTCCCCAGAAAGCTTGTAACTTTCCATTTTATGTTTTGCTGAAGTCGTGGCACTGCTTCCCTGAAGTCCAAGCACTGTCCTGCATAACCCACTGCCATTATCACCCCTAAGAAAATCAGCCGTTTCTCAGATGCACAGTGTCCAGTCTACTGTCAAGCTTCCCTTAATTAACCCAAAACTATTTTTATTGCTTTTGTTTTTTAAAACCAGGACCCAAAGCTCACACATTGTGTTTGGTTATTATTTCTGTTTAGTCTTTAAATCGAGAACAGCCATTTTTTACTTTTCATGACACTGACTTTTCAAGGCTAATCGTTGTCTTGTGGAATGTCCCGTGTTCTGGACGTACCGGACTTTTCTTTGGAATGTGGTTTAGGTCATTCTTTACCCTTCAGGTTTTCTGTAAACTGGAAGTCTAGAGGTTTGATTAGATTCATCAGGTCAAACATTTTTGGCAAGAATATTTCAAAGGTGGGGGCGTGCGGTTCCCGTGGCATCAGCCTGGGAAGCGCGTGCCGGTGTGTCCCTCTGCCGGTGGGGCTGGACTCGCTCCTTGTAAGGCGGAGACCACCAGCTCTGGCCCTCGCAGACAGCTCAGGAGGCGGTCTGTGGGAGGGGCGCTCTGGCCTCGTGGGGCTGGCCCATCCCAGCACTTCCACCTACCGATGCAGCGTCCGCTGCGGCCCTCGTCTTGCTGTGATGGGACCCTCATTCTGTGGTCCCTTCTGCACCTAACTGGCTTCTTCTGTAATCCCCAGTTTTACTCATTTAGTCCATGTCCAGCCATTTTTATCCAGTTTCAGGGGTTTTGAAGGTCCTTCGGAGCCGAGCATGGAGCTTGGGTCGTGGACACCTGCTCTAAGTGCAGGGTGGCAGGTTTTGTGTGGAACGAGAGCCGTAGCTGGGTCTCTCGCAGACCTCCTTTTGTTTTGCTTTACTTTATTTATTTTTATTTTTATTTTGTTTAGGTACTGGGGGCTAGGGAACGGACCCCGGGACCTTGCACGTGGGAAGCTAGCACTCCACCGCTGAGCCCTCTCAGCTCTCCTGAGTTGGGTTTTTTGTGTTGTGTGTTGTTGTTTTTTTTCAGGAGGCCCTGGGAGCTGAGCCGGGACCTCCCGTGTTGGAGGCGGGCACGCCTCTGCTCCCAGCCTTGTAGACCTCTTATTTTTCCTGTCAGTTCCAACGGGATTAAAGTCCCAACCTCAGCAGGCTTACGTGATAAAGGGATGCCCAGTCCCCAAGCTCGCCCAGCACCTCCCTGTCCTCTTTCCACACACGCTGCCACAGCTGCCAAAGCCTGAGCTGCTCATTTCCTCCACATCACAGCAGGGAGTTGGCCCTGGCGACTCCGGGGTTCCTGCCAGGTGTTTATCGCCATTGGCCAAAGTCCTCGATCCTTTCATTTGAGCTTTGAACCTGCAAGCTCCTTCCACGCCCGTGACGACTCTTAAAGTCGCCCATGTCTACATACATTGGTGCTTCCAGCTGCGTTTTATCTCAGGAGTATAAGGATCCCTGGCATTTGTACAGCCCTTCCACTAAAGCGATAAAGCACTTCTCGATATTGCCTCGTTAGCTCCTCAAGGAGTCGCTATCGTGGTGCTGTTTTGTTCTCTCTTTGGGTCCTGTCAAGACTGGGAGACGCTCCGTGGCCGAATTCCTCGCCTGTGGCGGGTGCAGACTGCCCGGTGTCTGGCCGCGCTGAGAGCCCTGGTCCGGCTTGGCTGTGCCCCGACGAGGCGGCGGCCCTGAGGGCTGTAACCCGGCACCCGCCATTGGGGTCCCCGCGGGTCTGCTGCCCCCCATCCGAGCGGGTGGTGCCTGCAGCCAGCCGGTGCTGCTGCAGGGAGAAGTGTCCCGGCTCCAGGAGGGACCCGGAGATGTTGACGAAAGACCTGGAGGAGTCGCAGGGCGGCAAGTCCTCCGAGACTCTCTCGGCCCCTGAGCTCAGGGTCCAGCCGGCCCAGAAGCAGCAGGAGCGAGCCAGAGCCAAGGCAGCTTTGCAGGCCACGAAAGCCGGCTGGAAGCTCTTCAAGGGCGAGAAGACAGACCTGGTGAGCCAGGTGCAGCCGCTGTGTGCCGCCCAGAGAGCCACAAGCAGAGCGAGGACATGGTCAAAGCCCTGGCCAAGGAGCAGAACTGGCCGGAGCGGGAGAAGCGGGAGCTGCGGAGCCAAGCCAAAGGGCACCGGCCACACCACGGCTCTGCACTCCCAGCTGGGCCTTTAGGACGGCCGCGTGAAGGAGCTGAGGCCGAGCTGGCCGTGGCCGAGGGCGAGGCAGTGCTCAGCGGCGGCCAGGACTGGGTGGTGCAGGCCGACCTCCCGCTGATCGCCGCCGTCCAGCAGAGCCCCTGCCTCTCCCGGCAGCCCTTGGTCATCCCCGACGCTTCTGCCCTCAGAGCCGGTCATCCCTGCCGAGCGACGTCGACTCCCCCCGACACCGGACACGCTCCATCGGCAACGGCACGCGTCCCGGCCGTTCAGGAGAACCTGCACAGCCCCAGTGTACAGTCACTAGGGGATCTTGAAGACCAAAAACGGAAAAAGGAGATGGGATTCGGCTGCATCTCCCGCGTCTTTGCCAGAGGGAGGCAGCGGCAGTCCCTCAACCCAGGCCTCTTTGCTACTACAGAGAGGGGGCGCAGACGGGAGATGGCGCCGCCCGGCAGGCATGTGTGTGCGTGGGGGGCGCGTGCCGGGGCCCTTTCCTCTGTGGTTGATGCACATACTGCAAACCGGGGGTGACCACGTCAGCTCTGCTTTGTCCTAGGAGCCATGCAGACTGCGGTTAATTTCTGGTTCATTTCATTTTTTTCCCAACGTTGTTTGGTTTGTCGGTTTTTTTTCCTTTCCCTTTTTCCTCCCTCTCCTCCTTTTTACAAAACTTGAAAACTTGAAGGGAAAAGAAAAAAAAAAAAGATTGGGGGAGCGGATCGGGTGTAGCTCAGTGGTTGAGCGCCTGCTCTGCCCGAGGTCCCTGGTTCAATCCTCGATACCACCCAAAAGAAGAAAGAAAAAGGACTGGGGCTTTCACATCTAGCTCCTTCGCCCACTAATGTTAAGAGATCGAGGAGGCCGCTGAGCTGAGCTGTGCAGGGCGTTGCCTGTGCATGACCGGTAGCGGCCCTGGCGCTGCCTGTGGCCCCATCGCTTCGGCCCGGCCAGCCTTCCGAGCTCTGCGGCACGGCGGGGCCTCCCCTCCCTCCCTCCGCGGCTCGTGAGGGCCTTGTTTGCGCTGGGGCTGGGGCTGGGGCCGCTGCACTGCCCCTCTTGCCACCGCTCCCAGTCTCCACCCTTGCTCTCTCTGTCCTCTGAACGCGCACTGGATTTGGGAAATGGGTTCTGGGTTCTCTCCAGATTTCCCTCTGCTCCAGACGGATGCTTAGTACTTTCAGTGTAATTCTTTCATTCGACCCACTTAGAAACCCTTGGAGGTAAGCATCATGCTCTCTGCACTTTATGGGTGGGTAATCTGAGGCTCGGAGCACTTAAATGACTCTGCTGTCAGGTGGAGCTGGTGCCACCTGCCTGTGTGGGTTTGGATGTGCCAAGGCTCAACCTACACAGGAGCTGGGTCTGAATGCAAAGGTAAAGAGGAGCCAGGTCCTATCAGCGCTGAGCTCCGTGCTCCCTAAGTCCTCTAGGTGCTGAGCTCTGTGCTCCCTAAGTCCTCTGGGCACTGAGCCCCGTGCTCCCTAAGTCCTCTCAGAGCTGAGGCCCGTGCTCCCTAAG
>JAKSZT010050748.1:1113157-1134470 GCA_026826555.1 Tolypeutes matacus | reverse complement strand
GGCTGGAGCCCTGGCTCTTGTCTTCACTGACTTTGGGCAGTTCACATGGGGTCTCTAAGCCCATTTTCCCTCAGAGTTGGGGTGGTCATGAGTCCTGAGGATGAGGGGGGAAGTAGGATGCCACGTAACAGGTTCTTACGGCTGCCATCCTCTCAGGTATCCACGGAAGAAGTTCTGGATTGGGAAACCCATTGCTCCCGTGGTTAAAAAAAGGACTGGCGAATTCTCAGATAAACTTCTCTCTCTGCAGCAAGGCCTGAGAGAATTCCAAGGTAATGGGTGGGCGAGCTCCAGCTGGAAGTCGGGAGTCGGGGTCTTAGCTGCTGATCTCCTATTCCCTGACCTCCGCCTCGGAGAGTCTCCTGGTGGTTTTCTTTCCTTCTGGAAGTCTCAGGGATGGGACCTTTCCCAGGATATCTGCCCTCTGCATAGGGAAGGCCGCACACATTTGCTGGGCTGGGGTCCATCGCATCCTTTCATTTCTCCACAGGGAAGCTGCTGAGAGACCTGGAGTATAAAACAGGTGAGTGCCCCAGGGTCGGCGCAGAGCGGCTTCCTGCGGGTGAAGTCAGAGCTTCTGCCCCCCTGCTCCCCAGAGTTTCCCGGCTGCAAACCCGAGCCCTCCCTTGCCCAGCCAAGTTCCTGGTCTTGTCTGTGGCTGAGGCGCTGCTTCCCCGCCCCACCATGTCCCTGGGCCATCCCCTGCTCGGCCAGCTTCGCGCTCCCCCGGCCCCTAGGCCGTGCGCGGACAGCTCCCAGGGCACGGGACAGCACGGGGTCCGCTGACACGTCCTCCTTCCTGTCCCCGCAGTGAGTGTCACCCTGGACCCGCAGTCGGCCGGCGGCTGCCTGCTCCTGTCGGAGGACGGGAAGTGCGTGTCCTTCAGCAGCCTGCAGCACGGCGCCCACCCACACCCCCAGCAGTTCGACCGCGAGCCCGGGGTGCTGGGCAGCAAGGGCTTCACGTGGGGCCGGGTCTACTGGGAAGTGGAGGTGCAGAGGGAGGGCTGGTCCGCGGACGAGGAGGAGGGGGACGGCGAGGAGGAGGAGGGGGGGGAGGAGGAGGAGGAGGAGGAGGAGGAGGAGGAGGAGGCCAGCTATGGGGAAGGGTATGACGGATGGGAAACGGACGAGGACGAGGACTCGCTGGGGGAGGAGGGCGAGGAGGAGGAGGGCGAGGAGGAGGAGGAGGAGGAGGTCCTGGAGAGCTGCCTGGTGGGCGTGGCCAGGGACTGCGTCAAGAGGAAGGGGGAGCTCGCGCTGCGGCCCGAGGACGGGGTGTGGGCGCTGCGCCTGTCCCCCACGGGCATCTGGGCCAACACCCACCCCGAGGCCGAGCTCTTCCCCGTGCTGCGGCCGCGCAGAGTGGGCATCGCGCTGGACTACGAGGGCGGCACCGTGACGTTCACCAACGCAGAGTCGCAGGAGCTCCTGTACACCTTCTCGGCCTCCTTCACGCGGCGCCTGGTCCCGTTTCTGTGGCTCAGGTGGCCAGGGACGCGCCTGCTGCTGAGGCCGTGACGTGCCGGGCCGCGCCTGGCGCAGGAGCCTCCGCGCTCCAGGACCCCAGGGCCCGACGGGGGGCGGGGGAGTGCGGGCAGGAGAGCGGCCCCGTGCCCGCCGCCCCTCCCACGGCCCCCTCCCAGGCCTCGCTCCGAGGTGTCCCTCCAGGTGCTGCAGCCCCTGCCTCCCCGCCCGGCCGCTGGGGGAACTTGTGACTGTGCCGGCCGCGAGGGCGCGCCCCTCCTCTCCGACCACGCCACGCCCCCGCTCTGCGGTCTCCCTGCTGAGTAAGGGCCCCGCCCGCTTTCCCTGCCCAAGGCCGCTCTGCTCTCCAAGCCGGCAGGGCGCCCTTGCCCAGATGCGCTTTGCCCTCTGCCTCCGTGGCAGACTCCCCAGCTCAGCTAAGGACACAGGAAATACTGCAGCGAGTTGGATGAGAGCCCTCTGAGGCTTCCCCAGCCAGGTACAGGCGCCCTGGGGTCATGCCGCGCAGGCATCGTGAAGTGCAGCGCGGTCGTGCTCCGCCACTGCCAGGCCCGGGGCTAAGGACGCCGACCTTGAGCCGCCTGTGGCCTCGGGATTGGGCCCACATGGCACTGGGGAAGGAGTCGCGGTCGGTGGTCAGTGCGTTGCCCCGAGGCTGGGTCCCCGGAAGGGGAGTTTCTAGAAGAATCGGAGCGCCCTGCTCTGGGTCAGCCCATCTGAAAACGCAAGGGTGGCCACCCAGCGGGCAGGAAGCTCAGCTCCCTGATCAGCTTCTCCAGTAAGCAGCTGTCCCGGCCCCACTCGGCTCCGGTTTCAGCCTCCAGGTTCCACCTTCCCACGGGGGAGAAAGGCAAGACGTCCGCAGTGAGCCCCAGGGCTCTGTGGCACCCCCCAGGCCCAGGCACCCCACTCCCCGCAGCTCTGGTGCCCTCCCTTCACCCACCCACGAGTGGTCTCCTGCCCTCATCCTCGCCCCTTACTGGTGATGGCCTCGGCTGCTTTGCCGGTTCCCCACGTGCCACGTTTCATTCCCTCCACCCCCTCCCCTAAGAGGCTCTCAGACTGCTGGGGTCTCCCTGGCCTCTGGGCTCCACTCTGGGGTCACCCACTCTCCACCGCGTGCTGCCCGAGCCGCACGGACCTCCTGCTCCACAGCTGGGAGGTGGACGCCGCATCACACTTCTCTTGTATTCTCCGTAGCACCAGCTGCAGTGCCGGGCAGAGGAGTGCTCAATAAAAACTTGTTGGCCAACGGACTGCATGTTTTTATTAAAACAACAAATAATAAACATCACCAGCCCTTCCAAAGTTTGGGCTACAAAGAGCTTCCATTGATAGCACTAACTCCGGGTGTATCAGTCAGCCGATGGGTTGCTGATGCAAAGTACCAGAAATCTGTTGGCTTTTATAAAGGGTATTTATTTGGGGTAGAAGCTTAAGGTTGCCAGACCCTAACGAGTCCAACTCAAGGTACCTCGAGGGAAACAGATGTGGCTCAAGCAATTGGGCTCCTGTCTACCATATAGGAGGTCCAGGGTTCAGTTCCCGGGGCCTCCTGGTGAAGGTGAGCCGGTCCACCCAGAGCTGGCCCAGCAAGATGATGCAACAAAGAGACACGGGAGACAGTGAGATGCAGCAGATCGGGGAGCTGTGGTGGTACAAGAGATTGAGCGCCTCTCTCCACTCAGGAAGGTCCCAGGATCAGTTCCCAGTGATGCCTGAAGAGAAGAGAAGCAGAGAGTGAGTGCAAAACTACGGGGGGCGGTGGGGGGGAGTAAATAAATCTTAAAAAAAAAAAAGTGCCATGAGAGGTACTTTCTCACCCAAAGTTATTTGCCACGTGCTGATGCAAGGTCGCAGGCTATATCTACGAGGGTTCAGCCTTCCTTCCACTTAAGGCTCTGTGGTCCCAGCTGCTGATCTCAGCTGTAAGCTGGCATAAGGCTTGTCTCTCTCCCTGGGGCTCTGGTCTCTCCAGCTGCAAACCATCAGTGAACAGCTTGGCTCTGTCCCCAGGGCTCCAGCATCAAAACTCAAAACTCTGCCGTGTTGTTTTCTCTGTGAGTCCCTGCCCACCAAAGGGGCAGGGACTCTGTCCTACAGACATGACCGAATCAAAACCTTAATCATAATTTAATCAAATAAAAGTGAAGTCTCTGAATTTAGTACAATAAAGGATAACATGCTCCAGGAAACAGACCAGTTTACAATCATAATCCAATATCTATTTTTGGAACTCATAAACAGTATCAAACTGCCACACAGGGTTTCTCTGTCCTTTGGGAAGGACTCGTCCTCTGGAAATAGCTCTGTCCTACCCTCACACTTGGTAGAATTCGTGGTTGGAAGCAGTTTCCTTCAGAATTTCACAGGCTTTGCTCCAACTGCCTTCTGGCTTCCAGCGTTGCTGAGAACTGGCACCCTCGTTCTGGTCCTTTGTGGCCTCTTTTTTCTCCCTGGAAACTTATTGGATCTTATCTGTGTCCCGCACTGTGAGATTTCTTAATGGTGTGCCTTTGCTGATCACTCCATGGGCTCTTGCATTCTAGAAATTCATAACCTTCTGCTCTGGAAATTGTTTTGAATTATGTCTTGACTTTTCTTTGCTTCATTTTCTCCTGTCCTCAGACTGAAGACTTCCAGCCTCCATATATCTCCTGAATTCTTTTATTGAATTGCTGTAATGTGCCAGGATGTTTCTGTGTTACCCAAGTAATAAGAAAAACAAAGTCCCTGCACATGTGGAGTTTACATTCTACTAAAGGGTGTCAGGCAATAAATAAAAATGGTAGAAAGTGAAGAATAGTATGCAGAGAATTAAAATAGGGCTATGACTGAAAGTGAACACGTGCCAGCTTTGTGAAGGTGGGCAGGCAGCCCTCTGCAAAGGTGGCACCGAAGCTCACGTCTGCATGGTGGGAGGCCGGCCTAAGGCAGGGACTCTCAGCCCAGAACCCGTGACCTTGCGTTAATTTCGAGTAATTCTAAAATTTAAAGACGTGCCGGTGTTGAGTGTCATGAAGCTATCTGCTGCTACATTCTAGAAGGGCTGTGTGCTTTTCACCTGACTGGCAAAGGGGTCCGTGGAACAGAAAAGGCTAAGAGCCCCTGCCCTGGAGCTACAGCTTTCTCCAGGTCCCAGTGCTGCCCCCTCCATCGCCCCTCCGTGGGTGCGGTTGCTAATCGCTCTTGCTAACTCAAGAATGCTTCATCATGCCTTGTTTTGCCTCCACCCCACACAGATCTTTGTGAATCGTCCCTCCATTAAATGAGCCCCTTTGAGTAGCCACGGTAACAGCAAACCAACTTTTTTGGGCAGATGATGGAGGGAAGGGGGAAACGGGACATTTCTGAGGTGAAGCTGTTGGAAATAGGGGGCTGCACCGTGACACTTTTTTTTTTGCCTTGTTTTGGACATTTTCACAGCCTTAAAACTAAGCTTTTTTTTTTTTCTACCTTTATTTTGTACATTTAATAATTGAAAATATAAACAATTAAAAACTAAAAGGTAAACACAGATGAATAAATATATACATTTCTCAATTAAATGTACTGGATACATATAAAAAAAATTTTAAATCAAACAATATGTTACACAATATATTTGGTTCATAGTAACGCATTCATACAGAATTTGTCCTTTTGCGTGACATTTTTAGGAGGAGGAAGAGGGATGGTCCTTCAAGCCTGGCTTGTATTAAATTCAAGGACCTCGACACTATGAGATGACAAGGTGGTAGTTCAGGTAGCCTTAGGGGAAGGGTGAAGAGAAGAGAAACTGGAGTGGAGAGAGCCTGCTGAGGGCGTGGCGTGGAAGTGATGGGTGGTATCAGCCCAACTCACGGATTTGGACAGAGGAAAGACTGGAGGTTCCTGAAGATTCTTCTTAGAGGGCTCAAGGGCAGTTAAGAAAGAATGTTGAGAGATGAAATGTTGACTGTCTTAGTCTGCTACAAGCTGCTAAAAGCAATGTGCCAGAAATGGGTTGGCTTTTAGAATGGGGATCTACTAACTTAAATGTTGGCGGTCAGGAACTGGGTCTGTGAAAACGGTGCCGCGGATGAGAAAGAAAGAATAAGACAGAGAAGAAAAACTGGGATCAGGGGACCCTCCGTCCGATATGGAGAGAAGAGCCCAGCCATCTCAGTGTGGCTTTTATTCTGGCTTTAGAACAAAGAAAATACTTGTGAGCATGTGCAAGGGCAATAGATACTTGACAGTTACATTTTACTGAAATCAACAAGTCTTAAAGGTTAATGGCTCAGTTCCTTTTTTCCTTCCTGCAATTCACAGACATTGTAAACCTTACAAGCTCAGGATGTTTCCCCACCCAGCTCCTATTAGCATGAGACTGGAGAGCTTGTTTCCTACATTCCAAGGTGACCTTTTCTGTCAGTAGTCATGGCCTTTAATTAAAACTCCATCATTTCCCCCTTTTTTATTAGTCAAAGTTCATAGGAGCCATTATATAAGCTGATACAAGGTGACCTCCTGTCACACTTGTCTTCTTCCATAGGCTCTTGTGACTGTGCCCGTCTTAGGTTGGCCTCCTCTGAGAATCTTACCCGTCATTGACTACCAGTCAAGCTTTTGAGCTCTTACATGGAAGGCAATTTCATTAATATTTATACTTCTTCAGGTTCCTTAAATGAATATTTTTTGTGCAGATATTTAGTATTAAGATCAAGGGGTTATTAGTAGAATCTTTCTACTAAATAATGCAAAATTAGTTTTTCATGGCCAAGTTTTTTAACATAAATGCATTTATCAGGTCTAATTCTTTGTTTTTTCTATGAATATATGTCTTTACTCTACCCTTGACAATACAAACAATTAAAATGCATATAACAATAATTCCAAATCCAATCCAAAATGATATTTGAACTTTTTTTTTTTCCACCAATGAAATGGCTGCACCAGTGGTTTTTTTTTCAATTCGTTTGATATATGTTCAATGCCTTCTTTTGCAATTCTAAAAGATTTATAGAAACATTGTGCTTATACCCAATCAAATGATTTTTCACTTCCTCCCAATCATGTTCACTATTATTATAAGCCAAAAGAGTAATACAAATAGAACTTTCATTCCAATCACATTTAAGAGCTCTTAACAAGTTTAAATTATAAATTTGATTACCCAAATGTATAGTAGTTGTTTCAAGATCATTCATATGATTATTCAGTTCCGCATCAATGTGAGACTGGCTATGCCACATCTCACTTGCATTTTTATGCCAGTCCTTAACATATTGTTGATTCTGGACTCCTTGATGCAGGGCTGTGCCAGCAACAGCTGCAGCAGTTATGATGCCAGTCAGTCCCAAGATTCCTGCTATTGAAAGTCCAATCAGTCTTTTAGTTCTTTTAAATAATGGTCGAGGAAATGCTACAGCCACTGGGATTCTGGAGACTGCTGCCAATGTCTGATCATCCGAACCAGTAACCATAGTCCTTTTCTTCTTCTTGCTATAAAAAGAGTTTGATTTTCCTGCAAATATGAATTCTTAAGACATGTAAATAAAGAGCAATTAATGTTCCTTTCACCAAAAGTTACTTTTCCAGAGATAAAACTATAGGATCTCGTACACATACTGTAAGAAATTGAGTTGACTTTCCTTTTAAAATAGAAATATCAGTTTTGCTGCCTTGCCTTACAAAAATTGGACCAGTTCCCCAAAATAATTTCCACAAATAACTTTGAGTTTTGTTAAGTTTAGTGTCCCATGGTTGTGGGATATATCTCCCTTGATTTTCCTGTTAGTAAATGCTGTATTACCAAAATTCCAGAAATAAGGATTACTGTCATTTGTGATTATGGTTGAATTATTAATGAACCAAGATATGGTTGTGTTTTTAATAGGTTTCAGTATCCCTATAAGGGCCTGATCCTTTACAATTCCATAGGAATCATTAAACAACACAACCTCTGTAAGCCCATGACAAATATGCCATTTGTCATTAAATAGTCTGTTGTGAGAGGGACATGTAAGATTTACCCTATTTTCTAGTTTATATGGCAAAGAAGGGAAAATGAGAACATAAATTTGAGTTTGATTTTTCTCTGTTATAACTATACTGTGATTTTTATTTAGGTTGCATGCATACAGAACCATATCCGATACAAACAGGGCAGTTTATAAAAGGTAAAGTTAAATTTTCTATAATTTTCCCTTCTTCTTTTGGCTTTAAGGGTAGTCTTATATTTACAGGTCCTGGAAAATGGTGAGATTGATTAAGATAAATTGGGTAAGACTCATCGCTCCAAGTTAACAGCTCTAGAAAAGGTAGGTTTGTTATGTATGCCCAATAAGTGTAATTATGATGTGGTATCTTACCTTGACCTAATACTTTACCTATAATTAATCCAATGTAAAACCACCATGTCCATAGTTTAAGTCTTGGCAGCATCTTCAACTCTAGGCTTGATTCTTCTGGAGGGGATCCACTGCTCTTCTGTTTCTGTAATGGTAAGAGCAAAACCTCAGCCCCAAAATTTTACCTCTCCTTTTTCCCATTTATTGGTTGTTTCATTTTTCCAAATATATAGGTTGTCCACATTTTTCATTCTCATTCTTTTTATTAACCTCCCATTGTCTTTTTACTGCTGTGGTATTAGAAATTTGTTGTCTATTAAAAAAATTTAAGGTAAGCAATGCTTTAGATAGTTTGTCTTTAGCAGATTCTCCTCCATCTCCCCCTTTTTGTTTTTGCAACATTGATTATAATAAGTGATTGCTTTTTTCTACTATCGCTTGTCCTTGGGGGTTATATGGAATTCCTGTAACATGTTTAATATTCCAGTCACCGAAAATTTTTTTGAAAGATTGACTAAGATAGGCAGTTTTATATATATATACTTACCAATATTTAGCTTTTAGCTGAGAAGTGTTGAAGTAGCAACTGATTAGTATCAGTTTTGGTTGACTATGTTTAGGATTAATGAATTTGATACTATAGATGCCAACTTGTGAGAATTTTGCTAATTCCTGAGGAAGGGGCCAGCCTCCCCAGGAAGGAACACAATACTCCTTGGGCAGTATATTTTAAGGTTTATGCATCAGTCCCTGGGAGAGTGGCCAGCTCCTCCAGGGAGGAATACAACACCTTTTGAAATGTACTTTATCCCTTTTAATTTGTTACAAAGCATCTTTGATGTGCTCACTATTTTAGTTTCCCTTTTTTTTTAAATTATATATATATATATATATATATTTTTTTTTTAATTAGCAGAGGTGGACTAAATCAGATGAACTTAAGTTAAAGTGTCTACCTTTTGATTTTTAGGCAGAGAGGTAGTTTTATAACACATTATATTTTAAAATAATTAAAATTATGATTAATAACAGTATACTTTTATTTAATATTACACTGAAACATTATTAAATTTTTAGCAATTTTAAAGTATTCATATGAACTTTTTATTCATATAACTTTTAATTGTTATAAAATTAGAAAATTTCTTTTAATTGTACAACAGTTTCAAACACTTCACTCAACCTACATCACATGAACTTAACCACTTTCAGTATTCCACCCCCTTCCAGGCAACAGACCAAACCATTTGTTACAGTTTGAAACAAAAAGCTTTTTTGAGAAAGCAGGTTTAAACATCATGTTCCCCCAAAAGCAACAAAACCTGTCTCTCCAAGGAAACGCACAAGAAACTACTTTGATAAAACACTTTCCCCCTCTTACACACTGATCACCCAGGAGAAAAACTCTGTGCAAACTTCCACCAAAACAGACCAATGACTTGAGAAACCCCAAGAAAGAACAAAACTCCAACCCTGTTTTAATAACTTAGTCATTTTATCTTATGATAAAATTACTTTCTTTTCTTTAATAATAAAAGCACATTCTATATACCTTCTCTTTTTTTTTTTTTTTTTACTTTGTATAGTTTTATTTTTATGTGTACTTATGTATAGGTATGTGGATATAAAAGAACTAAAAAATAATGTCTCTAGATGGGTTCTCTTTCATTTTTGCTTAGTTGATTTTCAAATTCTTTCACAGTAAACTTGTTATTTAAAAAAAAAAAAAAATCACAGACGGGTAAAATGCTTACAATGCAGGGACCAGAATGCTGATGTCCGCCTAGATCCAGGGTACATTTTGCTGGTGCCAAGTTCATCTACAGGTTCCCTGGAGAACGGGGAACCTTTTAAGATGACTTTTATGGTCGCTGCAACTGCTTCTCTCCAGTCTGTGCTGTTTATATACCTTCTCTACTTAAGTTACCACAATGATTTTAGAAACTGTTTCTAAGCAAACTTCTGACAACATGCAATTACCATCAACATTAAACAAATTTGTTAGAATAATGATTTAGTTTGTTTATATCTATTTTTATTATTTTAAATCAATACCTATATTTATTTATTAATATAAACACATTTAATGTTGGCCATTTGAATAGAGCTCTTTTAATAATTTTTATTCATCAATTTAATATTACCATCCAGAGGTATCAAAGTATACAGACACTGAACAACCATACAAACACAAAACAAGTTACAACACATCAATAGAAACATATATCTTTGATTTCACTGCTTTTGAGAATTTTTCTGGAAACTGTATTGCTAAGTTTTCTTACTTTTTCAGTGGTTTCATTTTATTAGCTTCTATCATCCCACAGCCTTATCATTACGTAAGCAGTGGGAGGTTTATAAAGTTGCTGCTGGAACTGAAGGGTTAACATCCACAGCTGGAGTTGAGGAGCAACAGAAATAAGACGACACAGAGACCATACATGACGGGGAATTATTGCTCCCTTTTGATAAGCCCTTTTTAAAGCTTTCTTCACTAACTCCCAATGTTTCAGGTTTAAAATATCCCGCCCTTGCGGCTGAAACCAATAACAACATTTCTGTACAAGAGAAAAAAGTTCCTCAAAAGCCAAGGATTTAATAGTTACACCGGTGCATTTTAATAAAGTTTTTAACACTCTAGAGAACTCTTCAAAGTTCGACTGCTGATTACCCATTACCCTGATGATTCCAAGGATGAAGCTGACCTTTTCTGTTTCCTTTTTCTTTTAAAACCACTCTCAGGAGCTCCTTGGTCCACGCACTGACTGAAAGAAAAATTTTGTTTTCAGAGCCCCACGTTGGGCACCATATGTTGGCATTCAAGAACTGGGTCCATGAAAACGGTGCCGCGGATGAGAAAGAAAGAATAAGACAGAGAAGAAAAACTGGGATCAGGGGTCCCTCCGTCTGATATGGAGAGAAGAGCCCAGCCATCTCAGTGTGGCTTTTATTCTGGCTTTAGAACAAAGAAAGTACGTGTGAGCATGTGCAAGGGCAATAGATACTTGACAGTTACATTTTACTGAAATCAACAAGTCTTAAAGGTTAATGGCTCAGTTCCTCTTTTCCTTCCTGCAATTCACAGACATAGTAAATCTTACAAGCTCAGGATGTTTCCCCACCCAGCTCCTATTAGCATGAGACTGGAGAGCTTGTTTATTACATTCCAAGGTGACCTTTTCTGTCAGTAGTCATGGCCTTTAATTAAAACTCCATCACTTAAAAGCTTACAGTTCTGAGGTCATGAAAATCGAGGCTTCGGCAGGCGATGCTTCTCTCCCTGAAGACCAGCTACCAGCGATCAAGGCACATGGCGGCATCTCCTGGGCTCTCCCTCCTCCAGGCTTCCTTGCCTTCAGCTTCCTGCTTCGTGGCTTTCTCTCTGCTTCTGTGTTCCACTGATTTCAGCTTCTGGCTTCCAGGGTATTCTCTCTCACTTCTGGGGATTTCTCTCTGTGTCACTCTCTCTATTCATCCGTATTCATTCATAAAGGACTCCAGTAAGAAGATTAAGACCCACCCTGGCCCACGCCTTACTGAAGTAACCTAACCAAAAGACCTTTAACGGGGGGACGGATGTGGCTCAGGTGGTTGGGCGTCCGTCTCCCATATGGAGGGACCTGGGTTTGATCCCAGGGACCTCCCAGTAAAATAAATAAATAAAACAATAAATAAAATAAAATGTTTTTTAAAAAAAAGACCCTAAGTGACCAAATCAAAAGGTCCCACCTACAATAAGTTCACACCCACAGGGGTGGATTAGCTCTAAGGACATGATTTTCTGGGGTCCATCCAGCATCAAACCATCACCATGACAGGGAATACGATAGCTTGCTTTATTTCATCTCAGTATTTATACTTATTACTTCTCTTTCTTTTATTTAATTGCCTTGGACACCTAGTGTGGGGTTTTTAGAAGCAAAGATAGCATATTTGTCTTATTCCTGATTTTAAAGGGATGCTCCTATTTTTTTCAGTTAGAATTAAATATGTCAAATTTGATCTTTGCTGTATGACTGTACATGTTTTTTAGAGAGAAGGAAAATTCAATTCCTGGTTTAAAATGGATATTAAATGATATCAAGTGTTTTTTCTACATCTATTGAAATAATCATGTTTTTGTCCTTTAATCTCTTAATCTGGGAATGACATTAATGAATTTTTAAAATTTGTAGGTTCCCGGGATAAAATCTATTATTTAAAAATCTTTTTGGTGGAGTCCGTGTATTATTTTATTTTGGATTTTTATGTCTATGTTCACAAGTAAAATTGGCCTAGAGCTTTCCCTTCTCTGCATCCAGTTTTACTATCAACTTTATGCTGGACCCCTAAAATGACTTGAGAAACATTCTCTCTGTTTTTTGTAATATTTTATGGTGAGAGTGTATTAGTCAGCCAAAAGGGTGCTGATGCAAAATACCAGAAATCTGTTGGTTTTTATAAAGGGTATTTATTTGGGGTAGAAGCTTACAGTTTCCAGGCCATAAAGCATAAGTTTCTTCCCTCACCAAAGTCTACTGCCACATGTTGGGGCAAGATGGCTGCCAACGTCTGCCAAGAGTTCAGGCTTCTTGGGTTCCTCTCTTCCTAGGGCTCCATTTCTCTCCGGACTCAGCTCCTGTTTCCTCCACAAGGTCAGCTGTAAACTATGAGGCTCTGTAGGCTTTGCCTCTCTCCACAAGGTCAGCTGTGAACCATCAGGTGAATGGCTCGTCTCTTTTCCCAGAGCCTTCTCTCCTTCCTCACGACCAAGCTCCTCTGTGTGTTCATTTCCCCGGGCTCCAGCATTAAAACTTAGCATCAGAACTCCAACATCAAACTCTCCAACTAACTCCTCTGCTCTGCCATGTAGTTTTATCTCTGAATCCTACTCAACATCCTACTGATGTGGCCCAGTCAAAACCCTAATCATAACTTAATCATGCCCAGAGGAACAGACCAGTTTACAAGCGTAACACAGTATCTATGTTTGGAATTCATAACTATATCAAACTGCCACAGAGGGTTATCTGAGCTTTTTTGAAGGTTTGATAGGATTTGCCTGCAAAATTCAAGTGGACCTGGTCTTTGCCTTTGTGGGAAGGAGGGATTAGAATTTTAATCTGTGATTTGATTTAATAAGTACGTATAGATCTGTCCAGATTGTCTATGTCATCATGAGCCAGTTTTGGTAAGTTATATTTTACAGAAAAGTGTCCATTATCAGCATAAAAGATATTGGCATAAAGTTCTTTGCAGTGTAGTTTTGTGCAGTTTTTCATTTCTGACATTTTTTATTTGTGGTTTTTGTTTTTTCTTGGTCACCTTTGCCAAAGGTTTGCTATTTCAGTATTCTTTTCAAAGAACAAGCTTTCAGTGTTGCTGAACATTTTTATTTCTTTGCTTTCCATTTCATTTATTTTTGCTTATATCTCACTTTCTTCCTCTTTCTTTTGTTTTACTCTATTTCTTAAACTTATTGATTCATTTCAGTAACTTTCCCTGATGTGTGCATTGAAAACTATAAATTTTCATTCAGATAATGCTGTATGGATTTAAAACCATGTCCCTTTGATACTTTGATATCACAAATTCTTTGATACTCTTCTTGTCAGGAGGAGGAGTTTAATTCCTACCCCTTGAGTATGGACTGGGCTTAGTAACTCGCTCGCACCTAATAATAAGGTGGGAGTGATGGCGTGTGACTGTCGTAAAAGGCACTGGACCTCTTTCCCTCCCCTCCCTCCCCCTCTTTCCCACTTGCTGTAGCGGGTCAGCTCTCAGGTCTGAGGACCCTCAGAACCTTTGGAGAGGTCAGCGTGGAGGGGCACCGAGGCTGCAGTCCAACAGCCGTGGGAACTGAAACCTGCCACAGCCACGGGAGTGAGCTTGGAAGCGGATGCCCTGAGAGATCCTGAGCCAGGATCACCCAGCCAAGCCGCAGCCGACACTGACTCCCAGAAACTGTAAGATGGCAGGTGCTTATTGTCTTAAGCTGCTGGGGTTGGGGGGTATGTGTTATTATGCTGCGTTAGATAACTTATATAATCATTTCAGCTGCGTCAGACACTTGATGTTTCATTGTCTTTAAGTTCCAATATTTTAAATTTTCATTATGACTTCATCTTTGACTCATGAATAATTTAGAAGAGTGCTTTTAAGTTTGTAAATGTATACATTTTTTAAGTGCCTTTGCTTATTTCACTTTCAATATTATATTGTGGTCAGAGATTAGTGTCTACATGATTGATGAGATGATAATCACTCAGACATATTGGAGAAAAGGAATCTTCATTATGCCATTTTGGATGGAGGGTCAGAAGTAGCTTTCAAAACTCTTCTGACTAATAAAGAAATCTTACAAGTATTTAGACCTTTTAGAAACAGTTGTTTATTCAAATATTATTACCAGACCTAGTATTATCAAATAGGAAAATCACTAACAAAGCAGACACTTTAGAAATGTAGTTTTACTGTATCCTACAGAGCATAATCATAATATCTGGCATTCAGGGATCTTGAAAGAATCTTTTGTTACAAATAATATTTGCAAGAACAGTTTTGTGACAAAAGAAAGAACAGTGTGCTCTTAAGTTATCACACACCTCGGTCCACGGAACTGTGATGGTCTTGGACAAGCAGGAGGCGAGGGCATCACCACCTGTTCTTTCTGATAGTCCTTTCACTGCATTTACTAAGAAGAGCCAGCATTCCCAGACCACATGGGAATTCTATGGGTTAGCGGCAGGAGAAAATAGCAGCGGAGAAGCTGAAGCACTTACACAGGGAAGAAGAAAATGAAGAGAATCTTAAACAAATAGAATGTTTTGCTTTGATAGTGATATTCTTTTGCTTTTGCACCCAGATCTTGTTCAATTTTTTTTCCTGTTTCATGAGTGCTCAAAAAGAGTATAAATTTTCACTGTTTAGGATTCTATATGTGCCCATTAGAAGAATCCTATTTTGTGGTTCAAATAGTCTATATCCTTTTTTTTTTTTTTTTAAATATCAACAACTGAGAGAGATGTGTTTAAAATCTGCCACTATGTTGCCTTATCAAAGTCTCTGTGTGATTCTGCAATGAATTGTTGAAAGTATTAAAGCTTAGAATTGTTACATTTCCCAGATAAATGGTTCCCTTTACCAGTTTATAGTGCCCCTCTTTATCTAACTTAATAATCCTTTTTGATGTTTTCTCTGATATTGATACAGTTCCTTTGGTTGTCATTGCCTGGAGAATTGTTTCTAATCTTTCAGTGTCATCGTTTAGGAGTCCTTTTGTAAATAGCATAGCTGCATTTTTAAAGTGTAATCTAGGAGCTTGTCTTTTGGCAGATGATTTCTGTCTGTTTACATTTATTATAGCTATTGATATATCAATCTCTATCATATTATTTTGTCAATTCTTTTTATCATTCTTATCCTAGCTTCTTTCTCTCTTTTTGTATCTTTGTTGAATTGATTGAGCTTTCTTTATCCCATTGTTTCTCTTTTCCTGGTTTGGAAGTTATAAATTCTATTTCTGTTTACTCCCAATTTTTAAAAAACTTGTATAATTCATTTATACAGAGAAATCATTTGGAGTCATCTATTTAAGTCTTTTCCAATTTTCGTTTCCATAGGCCAAAGGTATTACACATAATAGTCAACATTCACTTGAATTTTCATCATTCTAAACCTGCCATGACTTAGGGCTTTTTGGCCCAGATCTTTTAAAGACTATAATCTCAGTGTTTTGTTTTTTTTTTAAGATTCATATTTATTTACTTTTATCCATTTTAACCCCCTGTTTGCTGTTCTCTGTCCATTCGCTGGGCAATTCTCTGTGTCTGTTTCCTGCCCTCTCCTCTCATCCTCCTCCCCCTGTCTTCACGGGGATGGATCCTGGGGGCCTCTGATGTGGGAGAGAGGCGTCCTACCGCCTGCGCCACCTCGTTCCTGGTTTTTCGGTGCGTCTCATCTTGGCTCTCCCCCGCGTCTCTCTCCTGTTCTGTCATCATCTTGCTGCGTGGCTCGGCGGTGCCTGGTGGCACGTGCGCCTTCTATATATATATACATTTTCTACATTTCACCGGGAGGTCCGGGGGATCGAACCCAGGTCCCTCTGTATGGCAGACGGACACCCAACCATTTGCCCCACTCACTGCTATTTTTAACAGAGAGAAATTAAATTCTAATTTCACTTTCTATATATCTCCCATGTAACATTTTACAGTAAATGATTCACCAGTAATTTTTTCCATCTAATCAATAACTCCACCAAAATTGATTTAATATTGTGAAATTTTCAACACATTTCATTGTTTCTCTTCAAGCTTATTAATTGCAGGTATTGTAAACCAAGTCAAATAAAGTTCACGTCCTCTCAAAGCTTCCACCACTTACTAAACACCCTCAAGTTTCACTTTTACTGTCTTCTTTCACCTTCTGGCACAACTAGGCATTTTTACTTTAAGACAAAGTTACTCTCTTTTTACTTTTTTTTTTTTAACTCATTGTCTCTTGCTTTTCAGATGCTAAAACTTTCAAAAAAATTCTTAAGGTGGTTTTCTTTCCATAGTCTGGAATATACTAAGTCATTTCATGTGTGTTCACTACCCCAAAATGGTACATTTTAAACATTGCAATTTTCTTAATTGGCTCAAAAACTGTATGGCTTGGTTTCACTTGGTAAAGTTAATATCATTTAAGGAAAAAAAAAACACACATACACACATTTTTTATCAAAAAAGATAAATTTTGAAGACACGCCAATTTGAAAAGATATCAAAGTAAAAAATAAAAGCAAATACTAAAACTATTCTACAACAATGAAATAATTAAATAATTTGCAGGTTAAATGGATGAAAATGAGGAATATGCAGTGAAAAACAAACTAATAGCATTCCAGTTGATAAAATGGAAAAATTTAAATTTTATGTTTTCCAAGGAAATTATGTTTTGATATAAATTTTGAAATGCTACATATGTATATTCCACACAGATTTTTAGGTACCAATGTTAGAATTTCAAATTCTGCATGCTAGATTTACTGAAGAAACATTGTTAAAATACCAATATCTGCAAAATTCTAAGTTTTGGCAAATATTGTAAATATCACAATTGGTTGGTATTGAAAAGTCATGATGAATCCAGACTTAGGAGAAAACCTATTTCATAAGTATTTCATTTGATTAAGAATACCAGGCTTGCATGTTTTAGATGAACCCAGAAAATTATATGTTAAAAGAAAGAAGACTGTAATTTAACAGTAATCTGTATACCTTTAGCTACCATTGGGGGAAAAAAAATCCAAAAAACATAGAAAATGTTAAGAGTGGTATGAAGTAACCGTGCAGTGCTCCCATGCTCACATTACAAGAAAAACAAAAACTGTACCCATCTGTACATTAGCAGCTTTCTTTATACCAAGGTCTCCTTCCATTTGCCACTTAACTGGGCTTTGTCCCTTGCTTTTGGGAACCAGGCTGAGTCCAGTGTGTTTCTGCAGCCTTCTGTGCAGACGCTGGGACTGCATTCTGAAGCATTTCCTTCAACTGCTCCCTGAATAACACCAGAAACTGCTGATGCCCGTCTCCAGGCTTTGATGTTGGATACAGCAGATTTGTTCTCTTTGCCCTTATCACTGAGCCCTGGCGAATCCTAAGCTCCGTGGAACTGGTGGACGTCTGGATGGGTTGAGAGCAGTTCCGATGCTATGGCACCACATCTGCCTTTCAAACGCACTGTCAGCTTGTAGAGGATGAGGCTGGCCTGGACAGGGGTCTTGGAAGCGAGCTCTAAAGATATTTTTAGCTTTATCCAAGTTGCTGAAAGCCCCTCAAAAGGAACTTCCCATTCTCACATCTCCTCCTCAGGCCTCCTAAGACCAGCTCTTGGACTGGGATTGGTGGCTGGGAAACTTGGTAAGAGTGAGGCTCATTTCCTCTAACAGACTGGGTCAAAATCAAGATGTCCTGAAACAGGAAAATGTAAAGTTTATATACGTGTTTATTCTTTAACTCCCCATGACAAAACAATACTTTGCTTGCTTCAATTCTAGGGTTCTTTGCTTTTCATCCAGCTATTCCATTTTGTCAATGTAACACTGGCATTCGGATTCACCTTTCTTCAAGCTGGTTTCAGAGAGAACTCCTCGTAGTAGCAGTACAGCGTTCTCCAGAAGCTGACCATCAGGGTGGATTGAGTATGTCTGGGAATTTCTTTTAACAGTATAAGGTATTTGACTAGGCGACTTTGAGGAATATCTAGGAAGCTCCAAAGATCTAGTTTTTGACTGAAAGGAAACTCAGGACGTCTCTGGAGGAAGTCTTGGACTCTTGCATCTTGTTTCTTTTGATCAAGAAGAGCTTTGGCTGCCAGCTGGTCACTACAATAGGCCTTGTAGACATTCAAGCACAAGAAGGCGACCAGTCGGCTCTACTGCTCCAGCAGGCTTGGCTGCTTCTCCTAGTCTTTCTGACAAATCACCAAATATATGTGTGAGTTCCTCTTCCAACATAATAGACAACCTTAACGTGGGGTCATGGTGGGCCTTTCTTGTAAGCTTGAGATCCTCAGTTAAATCCTGTTCACCTCGGACATTTCATATATTGTCTCTGACGTTTGACTTCTCAGGTTGTCAAAGACTCCTTTGTACTGACGGCTGGAGTCTCTGACCACCATACACTATTTCTTCTTTTCATAGGTGCTGGGGCTGCCGGTCTCCTGTATGACTTCTGAGCAGCAGCCAGGGATCTGTTATCAGCATGGAGGGTAAATGACTGTATTGTTTGGCCAAAGCTTCTGGCTGCTCCATTTCTTACAGGAGGGAGTAAATTTGCCAAGGATGCGACCTGAGCTAGGGGTCAAACTCTTTCATTGCTTGGCTCCTCTTGTTCTCTGAAGGGCTTGTTGTTAATATCTAGGGCTCAAATAGTCCTCTTATAGTAGGCAGGGGACTTCCAGTCTCATCATGTGCCACCATGCTTTACCAGGTCTCCCTGGCATGAATCCACATCCGAGTCAGCCCTACGGCTGATTAAAATTTCATTGTGGTAACTTATTTAGAACACAAAATTTCCCATTTTAACCATTTTTAAGTGTGCAATTCAGTGGTGTTAACTACATTTAAAGTGCTGTGCTACCGTCACCACATCCACATCTCTGTGGAGGGTTGAGGATGCAGTAGATCCAGCAGAGCACCTCCTTTGCCTACGGAATTAAGCTTAACATCCTTGTAAGGTCAGGGGATGGAACTGTGGAGCAGTAAAAGACAGGGAGTCACCGCTGGCCAGGAGTAAGGAGTGCACATTCAGAGAAAGAAGTCAGTGGTGCAGAAGACAGGAAGGAAGCCTTCCCTTTCCTAGAAGCCTTCTGAGAAATGGGTGTACCATGACAATTGTTTGGTCTGTCTGGCAGGAACCTTCAAGAGAAAAATCAACACGCACTTAGTAATGGACTGGCACCGTGCCTAGGTTCCCTGTAGAAGCGCTTCATGGCATGTGCTCAGAAAGCCCTGCTGAAGGCAAGCTCAGCATAAATCATTAAAAACACACAAAGGAAAGACAACCCCTCATCAGTAGTCACAAACAGAGGAGCACAACTGAAAAAAGAAGGATTAAAGGACTAAAATGAAAGAAAAGAACATGAAAATCTGATGGAAAATAACAAGTAGATTTTTTTTTTTTAAAGATTTTATTTATTTATTCATTTATCCCCCCCTTGCTGCTTGTGCTCGCTGGGTCAGCTAACCACGCTGTGAGGGTGGGCTTGCCTTCACCAGGAGGCCCCGGGAACCGAACCCGGGGCCTCCCATATGGTAAACGGGAGCCCTATTGATTGAGCCACAGTCGCTTCCCAACAAGTAGATTTTTAAAAAGACCAAGCAGAAGTTCTAGACATACATGCATGGTGAATGAAAATAAAGTTTTATTGACTTGGTTAAACAATAGATTAAATACAGCTGCAAAGAAAGTTTATGAACCTTGAGGAGCTGAACCAAAATGCAACAGAGAGATAAAGAGATGGAAAATAAGAGAACATTTCAGAGGTTTTGAGAATGGAATGTGGAGCTCCAAAAAGTGACCTGTGAGTTCTGGGAGGAAGCAAGAGTGACAATGGGGTATTGACTATGGATTTTCTAGAACTGATGAGGAAAACCAACCATAAATCCAAGAAACACAAGTCTGGACAGGATACATAATAACAAATCTACTCCTAGGCACATTATAGAGAAACTGAAGGAAACCAAGACAAATAAGAAGTCAGATCGCATTCCAAGGAGCAATTAAACCATCAGCCGACTTCTCAACTGCAACAATGGAGGGCAACAGAATAGTTTCTCCAAACTTCTGAGAAAATAACTGTTAAACTAAATTTCTATTCTCAGCTGAACTACAGGTACAGAATGAGGATGAAATAAAATTCACAAAGTGAAAAAATGGTAGTTTGCCACAAACTCTTGTGGAGAGACCTAGTAAAGTTTACATCTCAGTAAGAGGGAAATTAAGCCCAGAAAGTAGCAGGGGACCCATGAAGCAAAGATGAGCAAGGAGACTAGTAAACACATGAATGAATATGAAGAAGCATCAACTCAATAGGATAACAATAATAATGACTAATTGAGGGGCATATTATAACAAGGTGGGTTCAAGAATCATTTTCAGATAGAGTAAGTAGTAAAATTTGAAGGAAAAATTCTAAAAACTTTTGGAAGATAAAATAGATTATCTTCATGGTCTTGGGAAAAGCAAAGGTTTCTTAAGACAAAATGCACTTCCAGCAACAGCACAGATTGATAAATTCTCCAGCATTAAGATGAAAACCTTCTAGGGGGAGGATGGAATGGGGAGTTACTGATTAATGGGTACAGAGTTTCTTTTGGGGGTGACGAAAGGGTTTGGAAATGGATGTGGTGATGATAGCACAACACTTTAAATATAATTAATACCATTGAACTGTACATTTAAAAATGGTTAAAATGGGAAATTTCGTGTTCTGTATAAGTTACCACAATGAAATTTTTTAAAAATTATTAAAAATTAAGAACTTTGGGTTATCAGAGACACCAAAAAGAGAGTGAAAAGACAAGTCACAAACTGGCAGAAGATATTGGCAATACACATAACATCAATCCAAAATGTATGCAGAACTACAGAGGAAAATGTAGAAGACAATTTGAGAGAAAAATGAACAAAGCCTCCCATCTCCAAGATGATAGTCCTTCATCATCATCATCATCACCATCGTTGTGTTCATCGTCATCATCATCGTCATTGTCATCATCGTTATCATCATCGTCATCATCGTCATCGTCATCGTCATCATCATCGTCATCATCACTGTTGAGTGCTTCATTGTGCCAGGCACTGTGCCAAGGTCTTCTACATGTCTCATCTCGTTTACTCCTCACCAGTGTAGGGAAGGAATCACTATTGTTCCCAGTTGGAGACCAGGCGTGTGATGGTTAGGCTAATGTGTCAACTCGGCCAAGTAGTTGTGTCCAGGTGTTTGTTCCAGCAAGCACTGGGCTAATTGTAATACAAGAGCAT
>JAKSZT010050748.1:1100269-1113147 GCA_026826555.1 Tolypeutes matacus | reverse complement strand
GAGAGAACCCTGACTAATACAAGGCGTCTAGAAGCTCAGGGAGACTAAAAGGATCTCTCTGAGGTCACACAGCTAAAACACAAGCTTTGGGCCAGGGGAGTACCTGCTTCTAGAGCTCAAGTGTTTCACTATTGACCACAGCAGTGTGAGGCCATCATTTTCCCAAAAGACCTGGAAGGAAGGAGGTAAAACTGATCCTAGTCCTCTGAGAAACAAGATGAAACTTAGGGGATAGAAGCAACACTCTCCCCCGGGTGCACAGGTCCTTGAACAGGAGTTAGGTCAGGAAGCCCAAGGTCTGGAAGGGCCTTCAGTGCTCTAGGCCCTGGCAGAAGACGATGCTTCCCCAAGGTCAAAGCCACTGGCAGAGTCAGACCAGAGCAGGGACACACCCTCTTGTTTGTATTCATATTAATTCTGCTTGTTCTTAGGGCCATTCACCCAGTCTCAGAACCCCTCTGCAAAGGGACCTCTGTGAGGGGATGGTGCTGGTGGCAATGGCTTTACTGGCCTCCCAGGGCGATTAGCTTTTGTGTCTTCTTTATAACTGTGGGAAGATTTATGAAGACGCTGGTGACAGCCCATGGACCTGAATGAAGAGAAATCCACACAGCCATTCTCACTAGTTGTATCTTCTGTTCTGTGGGTTTGGATACATCTATTTTTTTTTAATTGCCTGCTCTGGCCTTTCTCCCCTGACCTCCCCTCTCCCCACCCAATGCAGGGAAACTCCACATCTCTTGGAATTCTGGGGACACCCAGCTCTAGAGATAAGGAGAGACCGGGCCTTGGGAAACCCATGCTGTCCCTCAGTCTGTGGTCTGAGGATGAGCTCTGCTACCTCCTTTATCTTCATCCTCGACTTCTCAGGCACACACGATAAAAACAATAGACAAGTGAGGATTTCCCTGCCTCTCAATAGGCTCTGTTGGTGCACATGAAGTGGATCACACCAGGTTACTTCTGACTCTCAGACCAGTTGTGTGAAGCGACGTCACTGAGCCTCCACCACGGTCTCATTCTAAGGGAATCTGCCCCAACTTCATCAGTGTGGCCGAATGCCACACTCAGTGACAAGCACTGTGCCACGCCTGGAGCTGTGTCAATCCACTTGGTCCTCACAGTAGTCCTGTATCTCTGGTTCCATAGCAGGAGACTAAGCTTCAGAGGCTTTAAATAATGTGCCTCTAAGGGAGGGAATTTGAACTGTCTTAATAACGAGGTCAAGGGGGTGGACTGTACCAGGTGCTGCTGGACACTAGCGATTGTCCTGGAGGTGGATCCTTATCCAGACTCCCAAGGCCACTGTGTCTGGCCCACAAAGCGGCTCAAGGCTCAAAACCCTTCCTGGGGAATTTGGAGCTTGGAAATCCGTCAGAGGGGCTAAGGAGGAGAGCTGTGATGTGAAGCCTGACTCAGCGTGTGGGCGGGTTCAGCAGTACCAGCCCACCCAGGAGCTCCTCAGAAACGCGGCATCTCAGCCCCCCCCTTCGGGATCGGAATCTGCAGGATCCAGTCACCCCCTAGTGCCCTCTAAACATTCTGAAGTTTGAGAAGCACTTTATAGATCATGGCAGTACAGCGAGAAGCCCTGGGTAAACTGAAGTGAAAAAATCTAAATTCACGTAGATTTAGATCCAACAGTGAACGACACAGAGTTTATCTCAGGAAGGCCACGAGAGTTTAATATCAGAAACTCTGATAATGGGATGACTGGATCCATGGACAGATAGTGACTATCTCAAAAGATGAAAAAGGGCATTATTTGAAAAACTCTAAGAAAACTAGGAGCAGAAAAGGACTCTTTAACTTGAGAAGGTCGTCTACCAAAACCCCTCACTATTCATTCCACCTAATAGGAACCTCAGTGAACTGATTCCACGTTAGGAAGGTGTAGGCTGCCCTCTGCCATGGCTACAGTTCAATATCGTCCTGGAGGGCTCTGCCCACACAACAAGGTGAGAAAAAGAAGAGTGATAACGACTAGAAGCAAAGAGTCACAACTGTTAATTTCAGAAGATGAAATAATGACAATTTCCACAAAGACAGCCCTCCAGTATCAGCACACTATTAGAATTAGTCAGAGCGTGGGACAAAATTGCTGAGAACAAGATTGACTTTGAAAAACCAACCCTGTTTCTCTATACCAGCAAAAACCAACAAATTATGATAGAAAAAAAAAGAAATTTCAGAATAGCAATAAAAACCATATAACTATACATAGCCTATGAAAATGCACAAACCTTGTAAGAACTCATGTTATTCTTTTCTCATAAGGTATTTCAGGCCTACAGCAAGTGCTGTAAGTGACTTGATGAGTAAGCTGTACCCACCACCCAAACACATCCAATCCGTATCTTTTGACAAATGGGCTTTTTTCTTTCCCTAGGAGATAAAGCATCGCAGGCACCTCTTTCCAATCCCATTTCCCTGCTATGGCTTGTTTTCATGCTATTACCACATAAATATTTTCCCATAAATAATATGTAGCATTGTTTTGCATATTTTCAATCTTTTACAGTAAGAGCTGTCCATATGCCTAACTTGCTTTTTTGGTTGTTCAATGGTGTGCTTTTTAAATGTATCCATGCAGAGACATGTAGCTGTGGCTCATTCATTTAAACTGCTGCATGTTTGTGTATTATGTGAATATACTATAATTTATTATCCATTCCATAATTTAAACTGTACTGTAGTACTGAACGATTTTAACTGCTGTATGTTGGTGTGTTTTATGAATATAATTTATTATCCATTTCATAATTTAAACTGTGCTGTAGTACTGGATGATTTTGAATTTATCTCCTTGTACACATGAGTGAGTATTTCTCTAGTGGGAGAATTATTGGGTCAAAGGATACATGTGTTGCTGCATATTGCCAAGTTTTTCTATGGAGAATGTTTCAAAATCCTACTAAAAGATATAAAATTAGATCTAATATGTGGAGAGACTATATGCTTATGGATAGAATAATAATGTCAATTTTCTCCAAATCCAATAAAATTTGAATCAGTGTCAATATAATTTTGGTAATCTGCAGCAGGATTTAAAAAAAAAAGAATTTGACAAACATTCTAAAGTTTACATGGACGCAAAAAGGTTTACAAATAGCTAAGATGAATTTGAAAAAGAAGAGAGAGGCGTGTGGCCTACTGGATGTTCAGCTATGAAACAGGTGTACTGGGTCAGGGAAAGACAGAGGAGGCAACAGAATACAGAGTTCAGAAACAACTTTATTTTTATTTTTTAAAGAAGCTTTAGATTACATAAATGTTACATCAAAAATATGGGGGAGGGGGAAGTGGATGTGGCTCAAGCGATTGGGCTCCCGTCTACCATATGGGAGGCCCCAGGTTCGATTCCTGGGGCCTCCTGTGAGGGCAAGCTGCCCACGCAGTGGAGAGCGAGCTCAGCAAGATGACGCAAAGGAGAGACCGCAGAGCGGGGAGATGAGGTGGCTCCGGCGATTGAGCACCCCTCTCCCGTACCGACATCCCAGGATGGGTTCCTGGTGCCTCCTAAAGAGAAAAGCAGACAGGGAAAGCACACGGTGAATGGACATAGAGAGCAGACAGTGAGCACAAAACAACAAGGGAGGAGAAATAAATAAAATAAATCTTTAAAAAAATGGGGGGGGGTGAGCAGAGAAAAGGGGCCGCTGCGGTGGTCTGGGATCCGGCCCTCGCCCTCTTGCCTCAGCCCATGGCCGCTCTGCAGGAGCTGAGGGGGGCGGCTCCCCCAGCCCCGGCGCTGCCTGGAGGCACCGCTCTGGGGATCATGGCCATGCAGCAGTGTCCACCCTGCCTGTTGACCAGGAGGAGCCTTGGGCGAGCAGGATGCGGGGCCCTCCTCACATCTGCCCTTGAGCCAAGTGTAAAGAGCTGGCCAAGGTCAAGGCAGAAGGGCCAGCACTGCAGAGCGGGAAGCGGACGCGGGTGTTGCTGGAACCCAGAGAGGACGTGCTTCTGTCAATTCCAGGAAGGGTTTCCAGAGAGATTTCGTAAAACACTTGTTGAAGAAGAAGAAAAGGCTGCAGAGATGCATACAGTGAAATCTACAACCCAGAAAGAAGGGGTGCATGTAGATGCTCTGGAAATCGAGGCACTAACAACAGGTGAGGACTGTTTCTCCCTTTGCTGTGGAAAAGCTTTAGACAAATCAGCAGTGGGGCCTGTTCCACACAGAAGATGTTAGGAGACCCGTCGGCCATGGCGGTTCAGGGGCTTCCTGAAGGAGCTGCCTTTAAACACCCTGAGAATTACGATCTTGCAACCCTGAAATGGATTCTGGAGAACAAAGCAGGGATTTCATTTACCATTAAGAGGCCTTTCCTAGAGTCAGTGAAGCACCAAAGTGGTCCTGTAGTGGCAAAAACTGGTGGAAGGTCAATACTGTCTCCACGTGGAAGTTGTGGCCCCATCAAAGTGAAAACTGAACCCATGGAAGAGTCTAGCATTTCCCTAGAAATGGCAGCTGTGACCATAGAAGAATCAGAAGACCCTGATTGCTCTGAATCCAACATTCAAGGAAGCCATCGCTCTTCAGAGGCAACGATGGAGCAGAAATGCAAGCACCAGCTGAAGGTTCTACCCAGCAAGTCCCTTCAGAAACAAGTGAGGACCCTGAGGTTGACGTGACTCTTGAAGATGATGATTATTCTCCATCCACCTAGAGACCAAAGACCAATGAGCCACCACAGCCCCAGTTACTGAAACTGCCAATGCTGGAAAACAGAAGGTGAGGGAGTTCAACCTTGAGAAATGGAATGCTCCAATTACTGATCTTCTTAAGCAAGCTGAAGAGTTGTTTGAAAGAAAATACACTCAAGCCGTAAAAGCAAAAGGTCCTGTGATGAGCCCATATTTCCTTTTCCAGTAACATGTTGAAGATCTTTATGTAAAAGGACTTCCTGAAGGAATTCCTTTCAGATGGCCATCTACTTACAGAATTCCTCCCCTTGAGAGGATATTTCTTGAAAGGAAAGGATTCATTTTGTGATTAAGAAGCATGAACTGAATTCAACATGTGAAGATTTACAACTTGATAAACCAGTGTCAGGAATAAAGGAAGAAGGTTACGCCAGGATCACTTAATTAGGAAAGATGGTACATCAGCTTTTCTGCAAAAAATTAAAAAATTATTGTTGAAGACTTGGGGAACACTGAAGCCAAGGCTGTCCCTTACCAGAAATTTGAGGCATATCCTAATGATTTCTGTGTGGAAGAAACCAGAAAGCATTCCTTTTAGAAGCCCCTCATGGTATGGAATTCCAAGACTGAAAGAAATCATTCAAGTGGGCAATTGGATTCAATTTGTCATTAAAAGACTAGAACTTCTGACTCACAGTACAACCGCAGTTACTCAGCCAAGAGCAAATACACTCAAAGAAGATTGGAGTGTAAGAATTACCGAGCTACGCAAACAAGTGGACGAGATTTTAATTTGAAATTTGCTCAAGCTCTTGGACTCACAGAGGCAGTAAAATACCATACCCCGTGTTTGAATCAATCCTGAGTTCTTTTATGTAGAAGCCTAGCCAGAAGGAATTCCCTTTTGAAGCTCTACCTGGTTTGGAATTCCACGACTTGAAATAATTGTGCGTGGGAGTACCAAAATCAAGTTTGCTGTTAGAACAGCTGAACTAGTTGTGTCCTATTTTTCTCCTGGAATTGCTAGTGAAATAAACACTAAAGTGTTACAGTCCCAAAACGACCACTAGGCCCTGGGAGCAATTGAAAAGTTCCTAAATGGAGGTCACTGTGAAGGCCCTAATAACAGCAACCCTCAAACATCAGCTCTTTGGGCCACCACCCAGACTCCGGTTCTAGTGTCCCCTCAAGCCTCGAGGAGGGGAGCTGTCCTCTGAGGCCTGGAATGCCAAAATCAGGGACCTGAAACAGAAAGTTAAAAATCTTTTCGATGAAAAATGCGGTGAAGGTCTTGGCCTTAAACAAGCTGTGAAAGTGCCTTTTGCATTATTCAGTTCTTTCCTAGAGGACTTTTATGTGGAAGGCTTACCTGAGTGTGTGCCATTCCGAAGACCTTCCACTTTTTTGTTTGTTTGTTTGTTTGTTTTTAGGCAAGGGAGTAAAAAGTTTATTAAGAAACAAGAAAACTAGAAAAGTACATGGTCGGAGGCATGGCCACGGGCGTGCTGCAGAGTAGAGACGTGCCACCATCTACTTTTAAAATTCCAAGGCTGGAGAAGACACTCATAAACGAAGCCAAGATTAAATTCATTGTTAAAAAGCCTGAAATGTTTGCAACAGCCATTAAGGAGAGCATCTCCTCTAAAAGCCCCCCAAGAAAAATAAATTCATCACCCAATGTTAATGCTACTGCACCAGGAGTTGAAGGTCTTAACATCATTCCGGTGACAATACCAGATGACGATGATGAGATCGGTCAAAGCTGAAAAACCTAGACAGCTGGGGCGACAAGTGAACGACCTCTTCAGTCGAAAGTTCGGTGAAGCAATTGGTACGGGTTTCCCTGCAAAAGTTCCCTACAGGAAAGTCACAATTAGCCCTGGCTTTGTGGTGGTCCATGGCATCCCCCAGGAGAGTCATTCAAAGCCCCCAGTTACCTGGAATCAGCTCCACAAGAGGGATCTCAGATTCTGCAGATTTATCAAATTCACCCTCATTAGACCCTTTCCAGGCCTTGTGATTAATAGCCAGCTGGTGGACCCGAGGGAGCCAGAGGCCCAGCAGTGGTTCAGGAATCAGCAGAGCCAAGCCAGCTGCAGGTTCCAGCAACAGAAGAAATGATGGAGACTGATGGAAGCTCTCAGACCAAGCAAGAACCAGCCCCAACGTGGTAGGCCTCTTCCCTCCTAGGCTTAAAGTATCGGTGGCTCAGAAGAGCTTTTCTGACCTGTTACTGCCCCAAGCTGTGTAATACACTTGTATATTCAGAAACACCTTCTATACAAACGTTTTTTCTACTTTTAGATAGAAATGTCTAATTTTTCAGCTTTTCTGTGAATTGAGTTGAAGAACAGAGTGACTGTAGGTTTGGAAAGGCTGGTTTACTTTGGAACATATTATAAGGATTTTACAGCAGTGCTGGAAAATGACAGGGAAAATGACCAGAGTGAATCTCATCAGATTTTTCACATATTCAGCAGAACCTTCAGCTATGCTGTTTATTTTCCAAACAAGTGAATACATCTCCTACTGAAACATCTCAGCTTCTGCAGTGAAGAAACCACATGTGATAGTTCAGTTCTTCAGTTTTTCTATTTGAAAAATCATTTAAATGATTCTTTGTTAAAAGCTCTCCTTAATGACTGAGTGAACAGTCGGCATCTGTATCAATGACTAACCTTTTTCTAAGCTTATCTATCACTCTTATATGTTTTCTAATCATAATTTTAAAAAATGTCAGTAAGGGACTTCTGGGAAGATGGCAGACTAGTAAGACATGGGTATCTCTTCTCCAGAAAAATAGCTAGAGGACAAGCGGAAACAGCCCCGAAAAAGATCTTCTAGGGTTTAGGACAGCAGGTGAAGGCTGCACACCACCCAGAGGAGAGAGGGACAGAAGAGGGAAATCGCGACAACAGAACCCTGAGTTGGAAGTAGCAGCTTCTGCTGCTGCCGTCACCTCCCCCACACTCTTCTGGGCCTGCGACCACAGACAAAGGGGGCTTCAGGGATCTGCCACTCCCGGAAAGGGGAGAGAGAGGGACACAGCCTTAGGCTGACTCAGGATCTGACCTGAAATTTGGGCTGCAGAGCCCCAGGGACCCTTCCACACGGCGGTTTGCCCTGGGAGCCTGGAAAGGACTAGAGAAATCCGACCCTCCCAACCTTCCTCTCTTCTAGCCTGGACTAATTGTTGAGGACTCCACGGGAGAGGGGAGAGACAGCCTGGGGCTGACCCTGCTTTGGACTCCCAGGTTTGGTCTGCCCTGTCCCGAGAGCCCTTCCAGGCTGGGTGGGGCTGCGTAATTGTTTGCCTTGGAGCCTGCAAGGGGCTAAAGATATACAAACCTCCCAATCTCCTCCTCTACTAACAGGGACTGATTGTTGAGGACTCAGAGGGGAGTGGAAATATTTCCTAGGCGGGAAAAGGGGGGCGCTATGAGAGAAGTCTGGAGAACTGTCTCAGAAAGTTTGAATCACAGGGCTCTTAGCCCCCAGACAGGAAGTTCTATCACATTTATCTGGCCTGTGTCACAACAAATACGCTCCGACCAGGCATTGAATTGAGAGCTGCCAACAAGCGCCATCTACTGGCAGACCAAGGAAGTGCACATAAGAAAATTAATAAGTAAGAGAGGCTTTTCCTGGCCTCTATAGCCTCCCTGCCCAAGGCCCTAGGAAACGACTCTACAACCAATTACTGGGTCCAGTGCCCAGTTTTGAGCAACCAGCAGGACAATCCTAACAATCAAGGTTGAGCCAAAAATCAAAGAGCACTGGTAACTCACAGCCTCCTGCCACTAAAACCCCATAAAAGAGAAAGAGATAGAGCATATGAGTAAACTACATCCTAATCAGATGCCTAAGCACCAGCAAAAAATTATGAGCCATACTAAGAAAATAGAAGACATGGCTCAAAAAAGGAATACATCAAAGTCCCAGAAGAGATGCAGAATTTGAGAGAACTAATAAGTGAGATGAGCACAAATTTCCAAAATCAAATTAATGAGATGAAAGAGAATATAGTTAAAGAGATCAATGACATCAAGAAGTCATTGAGCGAACGCAAAGAAGAATTTGAAACACTGAACAGAAAAGTAACAGAGTTCATGGGAATGAAAGACACAATAGGTGAAGTCAAAAATACATTTGAAGCATACAACAGCAGACTCGAAATGATAGAAAAAAGAATAAGTGATACTGAAGACACAGCAGCTAAAATTGAAGAGAGAAAAGAACAGAGACATTAAAGAATGGAAAAAATTGAGCAGGGGCTCAGAGAGTTGATTGACAACACAAAACGCAAGAACATACGTGTCATGGGAGTTCCAGAAGGAGAAGAGAAAGGAAAAGGGGCAGAAAGACTATTTGAGGAAATGATAACTGAGAATTTCCCAACTCTCACGAAAGAAATGAACTTACATGTCCAAGAAGCACACTGTACCCCAATAAGAATAAATCTAAATAGACCTACGCCAATACACATATTATTCAGAATGTCAAATGTAAAAGATAAAGAGAAAATTCTCAGAGCAGCAAGAGAGAAGCAAACAATCATATACAAAGGACGTCCAGTAAGATTTAGTGCAGAATTCTCTTCAGAAACCATGGAGGCGAGAAGACAGTGGTATGATACAATTAGGAAACTGAAAGAGAAAAACTGCCAGCCGAGAATTCTTTATCTAGCAAAACTGTCCTTCAAATATGAAGGTGAATATAAAGTATTCACAAACAAACCAAAACTAAGAGAGTTTGCAAAAAAGAATCCAGCTTTGCAGGAAATATTAAAGGAAGCCTTAGAACCTGAAAGAAAAAGACAGGACAGAGAGGCTTGGAGGAGAGTATAGAAGAAAGAAAAGCAGAAAGGACAACCAAAAGAGTAAAAAGAGAGACAAAAATAAGATGACATATGAAAACCAAAGAATACAATGGAGGAAATAAATAGTGTATTTTCAGTAATATCATTGAAGGTGAATGGATTAAATTCCCCAATCAAAAGCTACAGGCTGACAGAATGGATAAAAAAACACGAGCCATCCATATGCTGCTTATAAGAAACTCACTTCAGACACAAGGATACAAGCCGGCTAAAAGTAAAAGGTTGGAAAAAGATACTCCACGTGAATAGTAAACAGAAAAGAGCAGGGGTAGCTATATACAAAACAGACTTCAAATGCAAAAAAAGTGATAAGAGATGCGGAAGGCCATTATATATTAATAAAAGGGACGATCCTCCAGGAAGATATAACAGTCATAAAAATCTATGCACCTAACCAAAATATATGAGACAGACTCTGGCAAAACTGAAGGGAGAAATAGACATTTCTACAATAATTGTCGGAGACTTCAACACCCCTCTCACATCATTAGATAGAACAACTAGACAGAAGATCAACAAGGAAACAGAACTTGAACAATATGATAAACAAGTTAGACCTAACAGACATATACAGAACACTGCATCCAAACTCAGCAGGTTACACATTCTTCTCAAGTGCCCATGGATCTTTCTCCAGGATAGACCACATGTTAGGTCACAATACAACTCTCAATAAATATAAAAAGATTGAAATTATACAAAGCACCTTCTCAGATCATAATGGAATGAAACTAGAAATCAATAACAGACAGGAAAAAAGGAAATTTGCAAATGTGTGGAGACTGAACAACACACTCCTAAATATTCAGTGGGTCAAAGAAGAAATTGCAAGAGAAATCAGTAAATATATTGAGACAAATGAAAATGAGAATACAACATATCAAAACTTACGGGATACAGCAAAGGCAGTCTTGAGAGGGAAATTTATAGCCCTAAATGCCTATATTAAGAAACAAGAAAGAGCTAAACTCAAATATTTAACTGAACAACTTGAGAAACTAGAAAAAGAACAGCAAACCAATCCCAAAGCAAAAAGAAGGAAAGAAATAATAAAGATTAGAGCAGAAATAAATGAAAATGAGAACAGAAAAGCAATAGAAAAAATCAACAAAACCAAAAGCTGGTTCTTTGAGAAGATCAATAAAATTGACAAACCCCTCGCTAGAATAACAAAGGAAAAAAGAGAGAAGATGCAAATAAATACAATCAGAAATGAAAGGGGGGGAATTACAAATGACCTCACAGAAATAAAAAGAATCATGAGTATATTATGAGAAACTATATGCCAACAAACTAGACAACCTGGATGAAATGGACAAATTTCTAGAAACTCATAACCAACCTACACTGACACAACAAGAAATACAAGAACTTAACAAACCAATCACAATTAAGGAGATTGAATCCATCAACAAAGATCTCCCAGCAAAGAAAAGTCCAGAACCAGATGGCTTCACAGGTGAATTCTACCAAGCATTTCTAAAAGAATTAACACCAATCCTGTTTGTTTAAACTCTTCCAAAAAAATTGAAGAGGAGGGAAAATTACCCAACACTTTTTATGAAGCCAACATCACCCTAATACCAAAGCCAGATAAAGATTCCACAAGAAAAGAAAATTACAGACCAATCTCTCTCATCAACATAGATGCAAAAATTCTCAACAAAATACTTGCAAATCGAATCCAACAGCATATCAAAAAACTTATATGTCAAGACCAAGTGGGATTTATTCCTGGTATGCAAGGCTGGTTCAACATAAGAAAATCAATCGATGTAATACACCACATTAACAAATTGAAGGAAAAAAACCACATGATCATCTCAATAGATGCAGAAAAGGCATTCAACAAAATCCAACATCCTTTTTTGATAAAAATACTTCAAAAGATAGGAATAAAAGGAAAATTCCTCAATATGATAAAAGGCATATATGAAAAACCCACAGCCAACATCATACTCAATGGGGAAAGGTTGAAAGCTTTCCCCCTAAGATCAGGAACAAGACAAGGATGCCCACTGTCACCATTGTTATTCAACATTGTACTAGAAGTTCTAGCTAGGGCAATTAGACAAGACAAAAAAATTAAAGGCGTCCAAATAGGAAAAGAGGAAGTAAAACTCTCACTGTTTGCGGATGACATGATCCTGTATTTAGAAAATCCTGAAGTATCCACAATAAAGCTACTTGAACTAATAAATGAGTTCAGGAAAGTGGCAGGATATAAGATCAACATGCAAAAATCAGTAATGTTTTTGTACACTAGTACTGAACAATCTGAGGAGGAAATCAGGAGGAAAATTCCATTTTCAATAGCAACAAAAAGACTCAAATACCTAGGAGTTAATTTAACCAAGGAAGTACAGGACCTATGTGCAGAAAACTACAAAACAATGCTAAAAGAAATTTAAAAAGACCTAAACAAATGGAAAGACATTCCGTGTTCATGGATTGGAAGAATAAATATCGTGAAGATGTCAATCTTGCCCAAACTGATTTATAGATTCAATGCAATACCAATCAAAATCCCAACAGCTTACTTTACAGAATTAGAGAATGCAATTACCAAATTCATCTGGAAGGGTAAGTGCACCCAAATAGCCAAAAGTATTCTAAAAAAGAAGAGCAATGTGGGAGGAATTTCGCTGCCTGACCTTGAAACATATTACAAAGCTACAGTGGTCAAAACAGCATGGTACTGGCATAAAGATAGACATATCGATCAGTGGAATAGAATTGAGAATCCAGAAATAAACCCTCACCTATACAGTCAACTGGTTTTTGACAAACCTACCAAGCCCACGCTGATGGGAAAAAACAGTCTCTTCAACAAATGGTGTTGGGAGAACTGGGTATCTATAACCAAAAGAATGAAAGAGGACCCCTATCTCACCCCCTATACAAGAATCAACTCAGAATGGATCAAAGATCTAAATACAAAAGCCAGGACCATAAAACTACTGGAAGAAAATGTAGGGAAACATCTTCAAGACCTTGTAGTAGGTGGTGGTTTCTTGGACCTCACACCCAAAGCACGTGCAACAAAAGAAAAATTAGATAAATGGGACCTCCTCAAAATTAAATACTTTTGCACCTCACAGGACCTTGTCAGAAGGGTGAAAAGGCAGCCGACTCAATGGGAAAAAATATTTGGAAATCACATATCTGATAAGGGTTTAATATCCAGGATATATAAAGAGATGTTACAACTCAACAATAAAAAGACAAATGACCCAATTAAAAAATGGGCCAAAGTCTTGAATAGACATTTCTCCGAAGAAGAAATACAAATGGCAAAAAAACACATGAAGAAATGCTCAACATCACTCATGATGAGGGAAATGCAAAT
>JAKSZT010050748.1:1070257-1081021 GCA_026826555.1 Tolypeutes matacus | reverse complement strand
CGCAACCTGCCCTAAACAGCTTCAAATTCAGATAAATATGAAAAACAACATTTTTCAGTCACTGGACAACAGACACAACAAGGATTTATGGTGGCTGAGATGAGAGTGACAAAAGAGGTGAGTTCTACAGTTGTCCAAAGCAAGGAGAAGGAAGGAAATAATAAAGATAAGACCCAAAATCAATGAACTAGAGGACAGGTAGAAAACAGAGAAAAACAGTGAGACTAAAAGCTTGTTTAATGGGGAAATACCAATACATTTTACAAATCTATGGCTAAATTGATCAAGACAAAAAGACACAAATTACCTATATCAGGAATGAAAGAAAGGATATCTGCACAGACTCTTTAGAAAGCAAAAGGAAAAGGGAATATGCCAATAAATTTCTCAACCTAGCCAAAATGAACAGTTTCCTTGAAAAACACAAATCACAAAAGGAGAAAGACAATTTTGTTCATCCCTTTATCAATTATAGAAATTGAATTAGTAATTGAAAACCTTCCCATAGAATAAACTCCAGGCCCAGAAGCTTTCATTACCGAATTGTTTCAAATGCATAATGAAGAAATAATATCATTTCTACCCAAACGCTCTTACATATTAAAGGTGGAAACAATTCCCATTTCATGTACGAGTCCAGCGTTACCCTCATTCAAAACCAGGCAAAGACAGCACAAGGAAAGAGCAGTATGGAACTCTGTCCCTCATGACCCTGGGCTTAAAAATCCACACAAAATGTGAGCAAACCAGATGCAAAAATACATAAAGAGTGTTATAGACCAGGCCAAAGTGGACTAGCTGGGAATGCAAAGGTGGTTTAATATCTGCAACTCATCTCAGGTCTCCACGTTACTAGAATAAAGCACAAACACCATGTCACCATTACTGCAGAAAAAGCACTTGCCACAATGCAGGAACAGAAAGCAGCCTGCTCTGCGTGGATGCGGCATCAGAGTCTGTGCTAGCCTGGCCTCAGCGGGGAAGGCTGAACGCCTCCTCTCACACCGTCTCTAGTCAGCCTTACTCTGGATGCCCTGAGCAGGAAACAAGGCAGGAAGTGAAATGCAAGACCTAGAGAGAGTAAAGGAAGGAGTAAAACTGCCATTACTTGCGACCAGCCTGATTGTCCACGTTAGAAAACCATAAAAATTCTCACACAGTTGCCAGAATTAAGAAATGAATCTAGCAAGGCCACAGGACGCAAGGTCAGTGCGTAGACACCAAATCTGTTACCATGCACTAGTGATGACGACTAGGAAATGTTACCCGTGCGCCCTCGGCAGAGGCGCTCGGTGCAGCCCCCGCCCCTCCGCGGCTGCGCTGCCCCCCGGGCGCCAGCACTGCCCGGCGCTGTCGCGCTCCCGGTCCCCGCGGCGGAGCGGCAGGGGCGGCGGGAGCCCACCCAGCCCAGCGACGCCCCAGGGGCTACCCAGGGTGTAAGGTCACCTCCAGGGCTGTTTCACCAAGAAATGCAGAGGATGTCCCGGAGAGAAGCGCGCGGAAGAGATGCTCCGGCTCTAGAGACCGCCCAGAGAACCCTGGCAAGTTCCCAAAAACTTACTCCGACACTCAGAAGTGTTTCCTCCGTTTGCTAAAGGAATAGGATCTGGACGATCTGATGAAGCGGTTGTTGGAGAGAGAAGTCTGTGCTGAAGCTCTGCGAGCATCCCTGCGCCTTCCAATGGCGAACCGCTGGAAGCCCCTCTCCAGGTGGAGTAATTAAAGACGGTCCTGCCGAGCGCAGCTTTCCTGAGCGTGGCGGGAAGCCTCCCCCAGCTCAGGGACCGGGACCGCTCGCTGTTGACCTGGGCTCTCCTGCCGCGCCAGGTAATGGAATGGCTGCCGAGCGCAGCTCTCCCTTGAGGACTTTGGGTCTCCATCTTTCCTCAGATTCTTCAGCACTAGGGGCTGTTGCCTCTGACGGTGACCAGAATAAAACTGAAGACCAATGGGAAAGTCCTACCCTCTTTCCTGCCATTTAAAACCCAACTTTGTCAAGAGACTGTTTGCAGAAAGCAGGAGAGTTAATAAAGCTGGCTTTTAAAAAGGAAGAAGATGGGGACGCTGCTTCTGATTTTACAGGCCGGCAGGTGATGTGCTCCTAGGAGGTGCTGAAGGAGTCAAGCCCACCTGTCGAGGAGCTGTGAAGAGGACAGCAGAGTATTTCATGTGGGCAGAGAGCATCTCTAGCCTTGACGGAAAACCCCACTGATGATGTGTCACAGGTGTTTACTTGTCACAGACACAAGGACAGAAGAGACACTCGTTGAAAAGGTCTGAGGAGAAGCAGTGAAGGCAGCAGGGCAGAAGGACCAGCTCCCCCGCTGTGCCCAACAGGGCGTGTCTGCATCAGGACGTCAGCTCTGCGCAGTCGGGATTCCGTGGGCTGCAGCATGCAGAACGAGGCAAAGTCTGGCCACATATCAGGCACGCTCAGCCAACGTGTTTTAGCCGGTGAAGTGAGGTTGAAGATTCCTGCGACAGTGACACCACAGAGAGAAGGCACAGCGCCCCAGAGGCTGCAGCCACCACGGAAGGAGCTGAAGTCTGTGACTGGTGGCGTTGGGTGCTGTCCTCCGAACTTCTCCCTGGCAAGACTCCGGTTGAGCGCCGTCCAGCAGGGAGAAGTTCTCGCACTACTTAGAACATGCCAGAACGTGTCTCTGGAAAGGCTCCCTTGCTCGGCAGCTCTTGAAGCTCAGTCCTGTGGAGCCTCTAGGTGCTGGCGTTGCTGGGCTTGAAGACATCGAGCCTCGTCCATTTTTCACCCCTGTGGGCTGGGCAGAACTGATGACCACGCAGGGCTGTCTGCCCACGTTCTGGGCTTTGTGAAGGCGTCTCCAGCACTGAGGCAATTTGCCTTGTTTATGGGAGCAACAAACTGTTTAAACATTTAAGGAAATGGGAGAAGAGAAAGGCTAAACAAGAACATTTTATTTGCAGCTACCACCTGGACGAGACATTGGTTATAATAGTAAGGGGCTCTTAAATACAAACTTTTAACCAAGCTGTGATTGGTATTTACTCTGCATTTAGTGTTGCAAGTGAGTCGTAAACCCAACTGGAAGAGGAGTGCCCTTCGAGATATTCCTCTGATTGGAAGTTCTAAATGTAAAATTAAGTGTTACAAGAAAGAAGGACCTTTACACGGCAACTAGTGGTGTTTTCTGCTACCGAATATTAGTTTATATGATCAAAATAATATATACTGAATAATATATTTAAAATGCTTCATGAATAATGTCACCTATGGAATTTAAAAAGTGAGAAAAAAAGAATATACATGTCTAATAGGAGACTCGTACCATGATGCTGTATAATTAATGAATCCTCAGTGTGGTCTCATATTGTTTCACACTTTCAGCAATCCCTGTGAGAAGAAAACAGTCATGCTGTCAACTTCGCACTTTGTTGCTTGATACTGCTTATTTAGAGAAGGCATCCATATAAACACTCTATCTTCAACCTCGTTTCCTTTCTCCATCTTTCCATTTCTTAGACCCTTTACCTATTTTCTCATGTTCCATTCTTCCCACCCCTACTAACACACAAGCAACAAAAAAGGGGTGTATTTATTTCCCCAAATTGTATCAACTTATTAAGAACTAAGAAGTTATGATGTCAAATAAACATGGTAAAAAAATTTAAATCCTCCACTTATAAATATTTATCAATAGTAATAAATATTATAAAATACTTATCTAACACTATATGGTGGATCCTGGAACAAAAAAAGAAAAGGACATGAGTGGAAAAACTGGTGAAAGCCAAGTAAAGTCTGTAGTTTCAGCAATTATAATATATTAACCATTATTTCTTAGTTGTAACAAAGTTAAAATACTTGTGTAAGTACTAACTGAAGGAAAACTGCAACTGCCTGTACTATCTCTTCCACTTTGTTGTAAATTAAAAATTATTCTAACATTTAAAAAACCTTATTTAAAATGGGAAAAGAATATTTGGAAGTAAATTTAATGAAAAGGATGAAAATCCTTGCACTGACAACTACAGAATATTGTTAGGGGAGATAAAAGAAAACCTAAAGCTATGGAGGGATAAACCTTGCTTATGAATTGGAAAATCAGTATTGTTAAGATTATACAATAAAGCCTCTTTTAGATAAACAAAAACTGAAAGAACTCATTGTTGTCAGTACTGAATTACAAGTAATTTTACAGGAAGTCTTTCAGATGGATGGGAAGTGTGTGTGTGCGTGTATCTATCTGTATACAATTTCTGTTGTTAATTGTCCTTTCTGGAATTCTGAGTTACCACCTAATGTCACTCATGCAAGGGTGGTTCAAAATAAGAATCAATAGATGTAATTCATCACATTAATGTAACCAAGGGGGAAAAAAACCACTTGATCATCACAAGTGATACAGAAAAGGCACTTGAAAAAAAATCCAGCATCCCTTTTTAATAAAAGCACTCAAAACTAGGAATAAAGGGAAGCTTCCTCAACATGATAGGGCACAATATGGAAAACTCACAGCTAACATCATTGTAGCAGTTTGCTATTGTTTATGAATTCCAAAAATAGATACTGGATTATGTTTGTAAACTGGTCTGTTCCTCTGGGCATATTAGATTGTATTGGACCCAGAGGTTTCATTTTCACTTGATTATGTAGTGATTGGGCCACATCTGTAGGATGTTGAGTCCCCGCCTCCTTGGTGGGTGGGGACTCACAAAGAAAACAACAGGGCAGAGGAGTTGGAGGAGTTTTGATCCTGGAGCCCAGGAAGTAAACACACAGAGAAGGAGATACGTGAGGAAAGAGAGAAGACACCATTAGACATGGCAGAGACCCCAGGAAGAGAGACGAGCCATTTACCTGGCAGTTTACAGCTGGCTTTGTGGAGAGACCAGAGCAGCTGCGCCCAGAGAGAAACGAGCCCCGGGAGAGAGACAAGACTTACCCCAGCCTACAGCTGATAGCGGAAGAAGCTGGGACCACGGACCTTAAGAGGAAGACGAGGGCTGAACCCTTGCAGATGTTGGCAGCCGTTTTGCTCCAACACGTGGCAACAGACTGGTGAGGGAAGTAACTTACTCTTTATGGCCTGGTAACTGTAAGCTTCTACCCCAAATAAATACCCTTTATAAAATCCAAGAGATTTTTGCATCAGCACCCCTTTGGCTGACTAATACAATCATATTCAAGGTCAAAAGATCAAAAAGTAAAAGAATAAAATATTTAGAAATGCGTTTAACAAAGTATGTAATGAAACTGCACACACAGAAAAACTATAAAACACTACCAAAAGAAAGCAAAGAAAGCATAAAATGGAAGGACCTTCCCTATTAACAGATTGGGAGACTAACTGCTGTTAAGATGACAATTCTATCCAAAACAATTTACACTTTCAACACAATCCCAATAAAAATCCAACAGCCTTCTTTTGCAGAAATGGAAAAGCCAATCATCAGATTTATATGGAAGGATAAGAGGATCCAAAGAGCTAAAACCATATTGAAAAAGAAGAATGAAGTTGGAGGACTCACCTTTCCTGATCTTAAAACTTATTACAAAGCTACAGTTATCAAATCAGTGTGGTCCTGGCACAAGGACAAACACATAGACCAATGGAACAGAATTGAGAGTTCAGAAATAAACCCTCCTATCTATGGCCAATTAATTTTTGACAAGGCTGCCAAGTGCACTCATAAGGAAAGAATAGTCTCTTCAACAAATTGTTCTGGGAAAACTGGATATCCATATGCCAGAGAATGAATGTGGACCCCTACCTCACACTATATATAAATATTAACTCAAATTCTATGAAAGACCTAAATTTAAGAAAAAACTATAAAACTCCTAGAACAAAGCATAAGGAAGCATCTTCAGGGCTTTGTGGTAGGCAATGGTTTCTGAGACTTTACACTCAAAGCACCAACAACAAAAGAAAAAAATAGACAAATTTTTAAAAAGATTTATTTTATTTATTTATTTATTTTCCCACCCCACCCCCCTCATTGTTTGCACTCACTGTGTCTGTTCATTGCATTCTTGTTTTCTTTTTTAGGAGGCACAGGAACCGAACTGGGACCTCATATGTAGGAGGGAGGAGCATAATTGCTTGAGTCACCTCTGCCTCCTAAAATAGACAAATTTAAAGCTTTTGTACATCAAAGGGCTTTAGCATCAGTTAAAAGACAAACTACATGCCTCCTGAGAGCCTCCTTGTTGCTCAAATGTGGCCTCTCTCTATGCCAAGCTCAGCATATAAATGCATTACCTTCCCCCCCAGTGTGGGACATGACTCCCAGGTATGAGCCTCCCTGGCACCAAGGGATTACTACCAAGCACCAATGCAACTGGAAAAAGACCTCAAATAAAAGGGAGAAAAGGTAAAAACAAATGAGTTTATATGGTTAAGAGACTTCAAAGTGAGTCAGGAGGTCTTTCCAGAGGTAATGCTTATGCACATCTCAGCAGGATCTCATAACTACCCCAATAGTGGGACTCCTGAGTTTGTGCTCCTGAGAGTGACAGAGTTGGACTCAATTATGTCTTCCCTATACATGACTCATTTGTCCCTTCTATTTAAACCTATACTTGGTGCTGGAGTTTGTAGGTGTATGTCCAAAAGACTCAAGTCTTTGGGCTGTCCATGTGCCAGCCAGAACCTCAGAGGAGTTGCAACACCTACTCTACAGCTCATTGGACTCACCCAGGACAACTAACAAGGAGATGATGATGGACAACGACCATCCCAAGGAACAGAGAGAGTCTACAACTGCAAGCAAGACAGTCCTATCCACCTTCCCCATGGGATATAAGCCCCTCTCAATTAGAGGTGGAGTGGACATCACCATCCCAGAATCTTCAGGATTACAGTGGACTTACTGGTATTTTACTATAGACATATTGTAATTCTAGCAATGGAAGAAATTACAACATTGAAGTGGAGCCAGTGGCCACTGGAGGCTCTGGGGGCAGGGAGAGGGAAAAACAGGTGTAATATGGGGGCTTTTTTGGCACTTGGGAATCGTCCTGAATGACACTGCAACGACAGATATAGGCCATTTCATATCATGCAGAACCGTGTGGGAGAGAGTGTAGACTACAATGTGAACTATGGTCCATGCTTAACAGGAAAGTTCCAAGATGCATTTACCAATTGCAATGAATGTGCCATGTCAGCCAGTTCTGTGATGACACAGGCCTGAGACTCTGCCCCTCTCTCTCTCTCTCTCTCTCTCTCTCTCTCTCTCTCTCTCTCTGCCTTCCCCCCTGACTCTTTCCCTCCCTCCCTCTCTCCCTCCCTCCCTCTCTACCTCTCTCTCTCCCCGCCCTTTCCCCACCCCCTCTCCTCACCTCCCTCTCTCTCTCTCTCCCCCAATGAGGCTGGGCACTCACTGAAGGCAGAGACTGACTCATACCCGTGTCCATGTCCCCAGCACCACCCAGCACAGGGCTGAGCCCCCGGGTGGCTGGATCCCTGTTTCATTGGATGGACAGAAGGGTGATGTATGTTTGGCAGAAAAGTGCTGGAAGAGAGGGAGGTGCTTGCACTGCACACCCACTGTGCACTAGCCTTGCTATGTGCTTGGCAGACAGGAGAATGTCGGGAGCAATGGGGAAGCTAAAGATGGAGATCGGGGAGGGCTCTCAGGAGCTGACATTTATCTCGAGGCCTGAATAATGAAAAAGTGGCAGCTGTGCAAGGATTTGGGGGAACTATTTCTGGCAGAAGAAAGGGCAGATGTAAATGCCCTGTGGCAGGTCTTTCACTGACATAAAAGCTGTTGCCTTATCTGGGACCTAATTGTCTGCCTGGTTCCATCTCTTGGTGGGGGTGGGCAGGACGGCCTCTGCCCTGCCAGGGGTGGCCCTCCCGTCCTGTCCGTCCTCCACCCCTGTGAAGGAGACAAAGGCTGGACACCTAGGCCCCTCCCAGCTCGGCCACTGAAGGGTCTGAAGCTGCGTTTCAGGAGCTCTGTGTCACTCCAGCGGTCCATCTGGAGGGCTGTGAGTTAGCGGTGACGCTTCCATCTGTGCACCCGTGGCGGCCATAGGTGCTCTCTCCTGCCACCTGCTTTCCCTGTGGAAGCATCTGCAGGGGAAGGGGGGGAGGAGGGGCAGGGGGATGCGGGTGGAGCTCTCAGCTGCTGCCCAACGTGCTGTGGCCATTCCAAGCCGCTCCACCTCCCTGCCGAGGACGGTGACATGAGCACGCGTGTCGAGGCGTGGCCTGGTGGGCAGTAGGAATAAGTGAGAACACACGTGTCGAGGCGTGGCCTGGTGGGCAGTAGGCCCTTGGTAGCTTGTGGCTCGGTTTCCAGATCAGAACCCAGAGCTAAGATGTGACTTTTTTTATCCACGGCTGAACCCAGACCCCAGCCCAGGGCTCGGCAGCTCATAGCAGGCTTTTAACAATTGTGCTGAACTGATTTGCCTAAGGTTGCCCAGGCGGTAAAGGGCAGAGCTAGTCCCCCAAACCCAGGACTTCGGGCTCCCCAGGCCTTTCACAAACAGCCCCTGTTGAGAACAGTTTTCCTGGCTAGTAAAGACAAACCCTCACACCCTGTTTGTGGCTGATCAGAAGATTGTTGCCTTGCGGGGAATCCTGGAACTGGAAGTTCTCAGGGGTTCTGAAGCATGACATCCTTTGTAAACAATGAATGGATAGCTCAACTAGTATTTTGGAAGCTTCCAGAAGAGGCTGCAGACGGGAGAATATCCCCCGAGTGCTGAGAGCCGCGGTTAGCCAGCGCTGCCCATCGCGATCACCTGAGGGCTTTTCACAGACGAGCCCTGAGTTCCGTCCCGACCGCCCCCCTCAGCCTCTGGAGACGGCACCTGGGCATGCAGAGAAAGTGCCCGGTGTGAGCTGTGTGGCCCGGGAGAAGCCCAGCCAGCGGATGCCCGGGAAGTCCGACAGGCCTCCGCCCGCTCCCGCTCCCACCCCTGGCTGCAGCCCTGGCCCCGTGACCCCAGGCCCACGGTGGCCGTGTGGTAGGAGCCCCCCGCCCGACGTCGAGCGTCCTTGTCCCAGGTGCAGAGTGTGTCTCCTGGGAGAGCACACTCAGCTGCGGGGGGCGGCACAGGTCAGACATCTGACTGGCATCTGTGCCGGGCACGTCGTAGGTGAACAATTAGCAACGACAGCTCCTTGTGTCATTGTGGAAAATTAGCAGTAATAATGAAAACTGTAGCCTCTGCCAGCTGGCTGTTCCTAGAGCGGTCGGTAAAACTGCCCAAAGCCCAGTGTCTTGAGAGGAGGGGACTCTGCTGGTGTAAACAGCCGACCTTGGGCCAGAGAACTACCAGCTCCCTGTCTCCCTGGCTCTGGGGAGAGCCGGGGCCTGCCTGGGCACCGGGTCAGCTTCCCTTCCCCCACCTCGGACAGATCGGGGGACGCAGGGAGGGGTCACGGGGGTTGGTGGGCGCTGAACTTGGTCTGGTCCTCGCCAACGTCAGCCTGGGCTTCCTGACCCCTGCAAACGTGGGGGTTGGGGGCCGAGGGCCGCACATCCAGCGGCGGGGGTCTCGGGAGGTCGCGCCTCCAGCCTTGCTCTGCCGTTCGCTCCTCTGGCCTCCAACAGGGGCTGAGCCCTCCCGTGGTCTCTGAGCCAAGCTCGAGGAGAGAGCCTGGGCCCTGCAGAGGCTCAGGGTCCAGCACATCCACCAGCCCCTGGCACGTGACCACGGCAAGGTGCGCTCCTCTCCAGGTCTCAGTCTCCCCATCTCTAGAATGGGCCCGTTTTGCTTTGCACTGGAGGACTGTTTTGCTGTTTTGAGGACCCTCCCTGCAGTGCCTTCCTAGGGTTTTGAGTCACTGAGTCATCAGGCCGAGAACTAGGGCTTGGTACTGGGAGGAGCTCAGCCCTGAAGCTGGCCCTGCCACATGCCTGCCTTGTGATTTGGGGCAGCATTTCATTTCTCCCTTATACAAAATGGTTCTGACACCTTCACTGCAGGGCACGACAAGTGTTAGGTGAGATGGCATAAAATCCTGACCCTCAACAAACTCAGCTTCCCTTTCTTTTCTGTCTGGCTCTTGCCTCTTCTGTCCTCACAGTACTGGTTTTGGAGAGTCATCTCGACCCATCCCTGGGGATCTTGAAGGAAGTGTGGAACTGAAGAGAGTAATTTAAGATTTTTTTCTCTCTGGGGAAGGGAAGGGGCTGTGGAAACATCTCTGGAGGCTGAAGTGACCACTCCTCCAGGCAGCTGAGGCTCCAGGCTGCCCTGCGCTAGGCACTGGACAGCAAGGCTGTGTCGTGACTGCTATTGCCACAACACTGATCCCATATCAGGGACCAGCGACTGGGGGGGCTTCAGCCTTCAAATGCCTGTCCACGGCCACAGTCTCATGCCACCCTCCTACAAGGCAGCGTCCCCATGTGCGGACGGGCAGAGGGAGCTCTGGAGAGTGGAGGGGCCAGCCCAGGACCACACCCAGCGAGGGCAGGCCAGACACTCAAACCAAGACCCTGGAGCCACGGGGACATGGTGTTTCACCCACTTTGTGTGCCGTGGAGCATGGCATCTCTTTCAAAAGCAAATCCCTCCACTGAGGAGGCCTAGGGTTAAATGCAGTGCTGTGCCCTGGACTGGGTCCTGGAACAGAAATAGGCATTGGGGGAAAACCTGGGGACACGGGAATAAGGTCTGCAGGTGGGTCTGCAGGTGGGTCTCAGGTGGGTCTGCATGTGGGTCTGCAGGGGGCATCTGCAGGTGGGTCTCAGGTGGGTCTGCAGGCGGGTCTGCAGGTGGGTCTCAGGTGGGTCTGCATGTGGGTCTGCAGGGGG
>JAKSZT010050748.1:1020003-1070247 GCA_026826555.1 Tolypeutes matacus | reverse complement strand
GGGTCTGCAGGGGGCGTCTGCAGGTGGGTCTCAGGTGGGTCTGCAGGTGGGTCTGCAGGCGGGTCTCAGGTGGGTCTGCAGGCGGGTCTGCAGGTGGGTCTACAGGTGAGTGTGCAGCTGGGTCTACAGGTGGTTCTGTAGGTGGGTCTGCAGGTGGGTCTGCAGGTGGGTCTGCAGGTGGTTCTGTAGGTGAGTCTGCAGGTGGTTCTGTAGGTGGGTCTGCAAAATTAGGAACCAGCAACTGTAACCGAGTTGGTGGGGGAATGTTCTCCTGGGTGCCTCTTCTGGGAACTGCACCCCCAAAGTGAATTTCTAGAGAGCCACGTGGCCTATATGTTAAGTCAGACCCTGCCAGATATGCCCTTTGCCTTTGATGTTCACCAACTCATGTGCACCTGTAGCCCTAGCAGACGTGTGGAAGGCTGGTTTCCCGTGTAGAGCCCTGTCATGTGACTTAAAGACTTGTAGTGACTCACGCCCTGGAGGAGTTGGGGTGAGGCAGTGAGAACAGAATCGGAGCGCTGGAAAGGCCTTGGAAGATAACCTGGTTTTTTGCACAGTAGAAAGCATTTAGGCCCAGGGACGGGCGTCAAGTGGAATGAAGGAACGAGACCCGGGTCAAAGGAGTCTGGGTTTTTCCCTCTGCCCTGCCGTGATCCCTGTTCACAAAACCAGTGAGTGGGCTCGGGAGGGTCTCTGAAAACCACCGAGCTCGAGCCGGGACTGGCCCAGCTTAGCCTGTCTGGGGCCCTGGCCCCCTGGCCGTGCTCCCGCGGGCTTGTGGCCACCCGCGGGTCGCCTCGGCACACAGACATCTGGTGTCACCTGAAGCAGGAGAGGCGGAGGATGCCCAGGGACAAGCACTTGTCCCTGGGTCTGCTCAAGAGCGTTTAGTAGTTAAAAGAGAGGACAGCCCCTGCACGAGAGGCTCTTCATCGCAAGAGGCTCTGATCCTGTGAAACGAGGAAGTCTAGCGTTTCCCTGGGGGGCTCTGCAGAACCTAAGCGCCATGGGATGCAAAACGTGTTGCACGGAGAAAAAGAGTCCTGTCACCAAGCACATTGGGAAAAGCGTGAACACTGCAAGCGGGAGCTCTTCTTAGAGCCTCAGCCCGCCAACGTGCAGCGGGGGCCTCTGAAAGGTGTGGGTGTGGAGGCGGGTGTGCATGCAGCTTTCTAAGCCGGACTGACGAGAAAACCTGCCCTCTTAAAATTTATGTTTACAGAAACTTCAGATTTACATTTACAGAAAAATTACACTCGAAGTATAGGGAACTCCCATGTAAGCCTCCTCCCGCACCCACACACCCAGTTACCCCTGTTGGCGACATCTTAGATTATTGTGGCACATTTGTTACAGCTGATGAAGCAATATTGAAGCATTGCTACTGACCACGGTCCAGTTTCCATTTTGGTTCACACTTTGTCCTGGACAGTTCCATAGGCCTGGACAAATGCGTAATGTCCTGCATCCATCATTGCAGCTACACAGAAGAATCTCACCACCCAAATATGCCCTGCTCCACCCATTCATTCCCCCCTCCCTTCTGAACCCCTGGCAAATACTATCTTTATATCAATGATACAAGTTATTTTCCAACACAATATAACAACCACGATAATAACTAATCTACTTTGGTCCACGGCCACACAAACCCCCCACCACGATTGTTCATTCCCCAATCCCGAGGACAACTGCTCCAACAGCCCCAGGCTGAGAGGCTGATACCCCAGGGCAGATGGGGAGATCATCCTGGCCGCAGCTGCAAACACTTACCATGTTTTGGGATGGGAACTGTCCATCATCATCATTTTGTTGCTGTCCAGGGCAAGCCTGAAAAACTGGACAGTAGGAGTTTTCTGTTTCTCTGGTGGGATTCAGGGCTGAACCAACATATGATTAGTCCAAAGATTTAAGTCTCTGAAAAATAGACTTAACTGTGACATTGAAAAGTATAGGTTCAAATAAAAGGTGTAGAAGCCTCATGGTTAGGGGAATTATAAATGAGTATAACTATGCCATATTGGGAAAATAGATTTTCACATATATTCCAAGATAGAGCCCACCGAAGAGGTGTTGATTTCATGATGCTGTGTGCCCTGCCTCTGTTGTCCAGCTGTCCCAAGAGCACTAGGGGGCGCTCTTGTTAGAGGCTGTGTATACTGCGCAGTTAGTGAAATCTGTTAGACAGACCTGCATAAACGTAACCTCCAGAATGACCTCCCAACTCACTTTGAAATCTCTTAACCAAAAGTACTCTTATGTTTAGTGTTTCCCCCTTTTGGTCAAGGTCTTTTTCTAAATGCATCACTGATTAATGCTTGGAAATAATCCCTCTGTGCCCGGGAGGCTCATCCTGGGGAGTCATGTCCCAATCGGGGTAAGGTAGTAAGTTTATTTGCAGAGTTTGCCTTAGAGAGAGTTCACATTAGAGTCACAAGGAGGTTTTAGAGAGGTAACTCTTAGGCATTATTTATAATTAGGCAAAGTTCACTTTTACAGTAATAAGGTTCATATACACAAGCATTAAGATTGAGGACTTGGCATATAGGCCTATTTTCTTTTCTCATGTATTCCAGAGATTTTTGCCATTTTATTTGAGAAAGTAGCAGAGCTTTCCAGGGTGGAAGATTAATATTTTGTTTGCTGTTCTGTGGGCCTCTTATCTATTCAGAAAACATACCTATAACAACACAAACACAGTCATGTCCCATAGAAGTATGTTTTAGGTGCATTTTCCCTCATATATCACCCCACTGTCAACACCCTGCACTAGTAACATACCTCTGCTATAGATGCTGAAAGAACTTTCTTATATTTGTATTCTTAACTACAAACCTCGGCCACCCCAGAATTCACTGAGTTATCTAGTCACCCATTTTATGCTCCAACTTTCCTTCTAGCCTCATGGACGGGCCAAAACTTCCCCCTTTGAACCATGTTCACACTCACATTGCTGTACAACCATCACCTCTGTCCACTTCCAAACTGTTACACAATCAATCTAATTATAAATTCTGCACAGATTAAGCATTGGCTCGCCACTCTCTACTCCCCTTCAATCTCCTGGTAACCTATCTTCCAGGCTCTGCCTCCACGGGTCTGCTCACTACCCTCAGTTCACGTCAGTGAGATCATGCACTATTTGTCCTTGTGTGTATGGCTCGTTTCACTCAACATAGGTCCTCAAGGTTCATCCACGTTGTCACGTGTGTTAAAACTTCATTCCTTCTTACAGTTGAATAATATTCCATCGTATGTATATACCACATTTGTTTATCCACTCCTCTGTTGATGGACACTTGGATTGCTTCCATCCTTTGGCAATTGTGAATAATGCTGCTATGAACACCAGTGTGCATTTATCTGTTCATGTCCCTGCTTTCAATTATTCTGTGTATATACTAGTAGTGGGATTACCAGGTCATATGACAATTCTATTCTTAGCTCTCTGAGAAACTGTCCTCCAAAGTGGCTGCACAATTTTACATTCCCACCAGCAGTTGTTAGAGAGGATGTCGAGAAATAGAAACACTGTAGTTTTCTGTGTGTGTGTGTGGTTTTTTTTTAAATACCAGCCAGCTTAGTAGATGTAAAATGATTTCTCATTGTAGCTTTTTTTTTTTTTCTCATTGTAGTTTTGATTTGCATTAGCCTAATAGCTAGTGATGTTGAGCATCTTCTCATGTGCTTTTTAGACATACATATTTCCTCTTAGGAAAAGTGTCTGTTCAAGTCTCTTGCCCTTTTTAAAAATGGGTGGTCTATTTATTATGGAGTTGTAGGATCTATTTATATATGCTGGGTATTAGAAGCTTATCAGATATGTGGTTTCCAAATATTTTCTCCCATTGAGAAGGCTGCCTTTACACTTTTTTTAAATTATTGTTTATTAAGCAGTTTTATTGAGATATATTCACATACAATATGATCTATCCAAAATGTATAACCAATGGCTTTTAGTATAATCAATGTTGTGCATTCATCACCACAAAAAACTTTAGAACAATTTCATTACTCCAAAAAGAAAAACTCCACACTCTTTGTAGTCTTTCCCCAGCCCTACATAACCACTAATTTTATTTCCTCTTTATAAATTGATTTATATTTACATTTTATATAAATGGAATCATACAATATGTAGTACATTGTGTCTGGTTTCTTTCACTTAGCATAATGTGTTTTTTTTTTTTGTCTGATATAAACATCTTGTAGTATTAACATACACTTCTTCAGTTTCAAAGAAAAACAGTCTTGTATATGTAATTTTACCCATATTCATATTTCACGTGTGGTTTTGTTATGCTATACAGTTCCATGCTCATTTTTTAGCTTTCCCTTTAGTAATATACATTACCTTATACTTTCCCTTTAAACCACTGTCATACCCACATAATAGTCCTGATGGTTACAAACATTATGTTGAGCTTACATCTTTTCTATTCATTTCCAAAGATTAACACACATCCTTTTTTACCAACTCTGTACAAGTTAACCCTTAGCTTTCCATTCTCTAACCTCATTCTATTTTCTTGTGATCCATATTCAAGTTATTAACTCCATTAGATTATACAATATATTTAGTTCATAGTAGTGCAATCACACTATTTGTCCTTTTGTGTCTGGCTTGCTTCAGTCAACATAATGCCCTCCAGGGTCATCCATGTTGTCATATGCTTTACGACTTCATTTCTTCTTACAGCTGCATAATATTCCACCATGTGGATACATCAGTTTGTCTATCCATTCATCAGTTGATGGACACCTGGGATGTTTCCAACTTTTGGCAGTCATGAATAATGCCACTTTGAACATTGGTGTGCAGATGTCTGTGTCACTGCTCTCAGTTCTTCTGGGTATATACCCAGTAGTGGTATTGCAGGGTCACGTGGCAAGTCTATATTCAACTTCTTTAGGAACTGCCAAACAGTCCTCCATAGTGGTTGTACCATCCTGCATTCCCATCAACAGTGAATAAGTGTTCCTGTCTCTCCACATCCTCTCCAACACTTGTAGTTCTCTGTCTTTTTAATAATGGCCATTCTAATAGGTGTGAAGTGATAGCTCATAGTTTTGATTTGCATTTCCCTAATCAATAGTGATGTTGAACATTTTTTGGTATTTTTTTTTTTCATTTGTATTTCTTCTTTGGATAGATATTTATTCAGGTCTTTTGCCCATTTTATAATTGGGTAGTTTATCTTTTTATTGTTGAGTTGTAGTACCTCTTTATATATCATGGATATTAAACCCTTATCAGATACGTGATTTCCAAATATTTTCTCCCATTGAGTCGATTTTCTTTGCACCTGTTTGACAAAGTCATGCAGGTGAAAAAGTGTTTACTTTTGACGAGGTCCCATTTATATATTTTTTCTTTTGTTGCTCATGCTTTGGCTGTAAGTTCGAAGAAACTATCACCTACCACAAGGTCTTCAAGATGTTTCCCTAAATTTTCTTCTAGTAGTTTTATAGTCCTGGCTTTTATATTTAGGTCTCTGATCCATTTTGCATTGGTTCTTGTATAGGGAGTAAGACAGTGGTCCTCTTTCATTGTTTTGGTTATGGATATCCAGTTTTCTCAGTACTATTTGTTAAAGAGACTGTTTTGTCCCATTAAGTTGGATTTGGGAGGTTTGTTGAAAACCAGTTGTCCATAGAAGTAAGGGTTTACCTCTGGACTTTCAACTCTGTTCTACTGATCAATGTGTCTATCTCTATGCCAATACCATGCTGTTTGGACCACTGTAGCTTTGTAATATGTTTCTAGGTCAGGCAGTGAAATTCCTCCCACATCACTCTTTTTTATCAGGATGCTTTTGGTTATTTGGGTGCACTTCCCCTTCAAAATGGATTTGGTAATTGCCTTTTCTATTTCTGCAAAGTAGGCTTTGGAATTTTGATTGGTATTGCATTGAATTTATAAATCAGTTTGGATAGGATTGACCTCTTCACGATATTTAGTCTTCCAATCCATGAACATGGAATGTTTTTCCATTTGTTTAGGTCTTCATTGATTTCTTTTAGCATTGTTTTGTAGTCTCTGCTCATATGTCCTGTACTTCCTTGGTTAAGTTGATTTCTAGGTGTTTGTCTTTTTGTTGCTCTTGTAAATGGAATTTCCCCCCTGAATTCCTCCTCAGATTGTTCAATACTAGTATGCAGAAACATTACTGATTTTTGCATGTTGATCTTCTATCCTGCCACTTTGCTGAACTCATGTATTAGCTCAAGTAGCTTTGTCATAGACATTTCAGAGTTTTTTAAATATAGGATCATGCCATCCTCAAATAGTGACAGTTTTACATCCTCTTTTCCTATTTGGATGCCTTTGATTTTTTTTTTTTTTTTCTTGCCTAATTGCTCTAGCTAGAACTTCTAGCACAGTGTTGAATATCAATGATGAGAGTGGACATACTTGTGTTGTTCCCAGTCTTAGAGGGAAAGCTTTCAACATTTCCCCACGAGTACAATGTTGGCTGTGGGTTTTTCATATATGCCTTTTCTCATATTGAGGAATTTTCCTTCTATTCCTATCTTTTGAAATGTTTTTATCAAAAAAGGATGCTGGATTTTGTTGAATGCCTTTCTGCATCCATCAAGATAATCAAGTGATTTTTTTCCCTCAATTTGTTAATGTGGTGTATTACATTAATTGAATTTCTTATGTTGAACCAGCCTTGCATACCAGAAGTAAATCTCACTTGGGCTTGATGTGTAAGTCTTTTGATATGCTGTTGGATTTGATTTGCAAGTATTTTGTTGAGAATTTTTATATCTATGTCCATTAGAAAGATTGGTCTGTAATTTTCTTTTCTTGTGGTGTCTTTATCTGGCTTTGGTATTAGGATGATGTTGGTTTCATAAAATGTGCTGGGTAATTTTCCCTCCTCTTAAATTTTTTGGAAGAGTTTAAACAAGATTGGTGTTAATTCTTCTTGAAATGCTTGGTAGAATTCACTTGTGAAGCCATCTGGTCCTGGACTTTTCTTTGCAGGGAGATTTTTGATGACAGATTCAAGCTCTTTAAATGTGATTGGTTTGGTAAGGTCTTATATTTTTTATAGCGTCAGTGTAGGTTGTTTGTGCATTTCTAGGATTTTGTTAGCTTCATCTAGGTTGTCTAGTTTGTTGGCATATAGTTTCTCATAATATACTTATATGGTCCTTTTTTATTTCTGTGGGGTCAGTCATAACTTCACCTCTTTCATTTCTGATTGTATTTATTTGCATCTTCTTTTTATCATTGTTAGTCTAGCTAAGGGTTTGTCAATTTTATTGATCTTCTCAAAGAACCAGCTTTTGGTTTTGCTGATTTTCTCTATTTATTTATTTATTTTTTTATTTTTTTATTCTTGATTTCATCTATTTCTGCTCTACTTATTATTTCTTTCCTTGTGCTTCCTTTGGGAGTGGTTTGCTGTTCTTTTTCTAGTTTCTCCAGCTGTTCAGTTAGGTCTTTGAATTTAACTTTCTTCTTTTTTAATATGGGAATTTAGGGCTATAAATTTCCCTCACAGGACTGCCTTCATTTTATCCCATAAGTTTTGATAAGTTGTGTTCTTGTTTTCATTAGTCTCTATGTATTTACTAATTTCACTTAAAATTTATTCTCTGACATACTGATTATTTAGGAGTATGTTGTTTAGCCTCCACACATTTACCTCTTTCTTGTCTATTATTGATTTCCAGTTTCATTCCATTATGACTGAGAAGGTGCTTTGTATAATTTCAATCATTTTATATTTATTGAAAGCTGCATTGTACCATAACATGTGGTCTATCTTGGAGAAAGATCCATGGGCACTTGAGAAGAATGTATAACCCGCTGAGTTTCGGTGCAACGTTTTGTATATGTCTAAGTCTCATTAGTTTATCATATTGTTCAAGTTCTCTGTTTCCTTGTTGATCTTCTGTTTAGTTGTTCTATCTAATGATGTGAGTGGGGTGTTGAAGTCTCCAACGATTGTTGTAAAGATGTCTATTTCTCCCTTCAGTTTTGCCAGTGTTTGCCTCATGTATTTTGGGGCACCCTGGTTAGGTGCATAGATATTTACAACTGTTACATCTTCCTGGTAGATCGTCGCTTTTATTAATATATAATGGTCTTCTGTTCCTCTTATAACTTTTTTTGCATTTAAAATCTGTTTTGTCTGATATTAGTATAGTTACCCCTGTTCTTTTTTGGTTACTGTTTATATGGAGTATCATTTTCCAGCCTTTCATTTTTCACCAGATTGTATCCCTGGGTGTAAGCTGTGCCCCTTGTAGGCAGCATATGGATGGTTCGTGTTTTTTTATCCATTCTGTCAGCCTATATCTTTTGATTGGGAAGTTTAATCCATTCACATTCAATGATGTTATTATAAATGCATTATTTACTTCCACCATTTTATTCTTTGGTTTTCATATGTCATATGTTATTTTCATCTGTGTGGCAGTTTGAGATTATTTATGAGTCCCCAAAAGAGAGATTATATTTGTAAACTAATGCATTCCTCTGGATGTGATACCTTTTGATTGTATTCAATTCAGCTGATATTTCTGATTAAATTAGTTTAAGATTAGGACTTTAATTCAACCAGGTCAGTAGGACACTACTCTGGTTGAGTGCCCACCCCTTGGTGGGCTTGTATAAATGGACACCCACTCAGGAAACATACAGGAAGACAGAGAGCTCGCAGACACAGCAGAGGAGAGAACTTTGATCCTGAGGCCCTGTAAAAGAGAGCAGTCGTTCGCCTGATAGTTTGCAGCTAAAGAGAACAGAGCAGCTGAGTAGCTGATAAGACCTGGAAAGAAACAAGCCTATGGCAGACTGATATAGGAAGCCCTGAGAGACGAGCCCTATGCCAGCCTACAGCTGAGATCAGAAGAAGCTGGGCCCATGGAGCCTCAGGCGGAAGAGGAAGCTCTGGAAGGAGAGACCAAGCAGAGATTGCCCGCCATCTTGCTTCAGCACATGGCACCTGACTTTGGCGAGAAAGCAACCTTGAAACTATAAGCTTTTACCCCAAATAAATACCCTTTATAAAAGCCAACAGATTACTGGTACTTTGCATCAGTACCCCTTTGGCTGACTAATACATTCTGTCTTTTTACTCTTTTGGTTATCCTTTCTGCTATTCTTCTATACTCTCCTCTAAGCCTCTCTCTCCTGTCTTTTTCTTTCAATCTCTAAGGCTTCCTTTTATATTTCCTGCAAAAGTGGATTCTTTTTTATGAATTATCTTATTTTCTGTTTGTTTGTGAATATTTTAGACACCTTCATAGTTGAAGGACAATTTTTCTGAATAAAGAATTCTTGACTTGTAGTTTTTCTCTTTCAGTATCCTAATTTTATCATACTACTGTCTTCTTGCCTCTGTTGTTTCTGATGCAATCCACACTAAGTCTTACTGGGTATCCCTTGTATGTGATGGTTTGCTTCTCCCTTCCTGCTCTCAGAATTTTCTGTTTATCTGACATTCTGAATAGTATGTGTCTTGGAGTAGGTCTATTCACATTTATTCTCATTGTGGTATGCTGTGTTTCTTGAACATGTAAGTTCATTTCTTTCATGAAAGTTGGGAAATTTTCAGCTATTATTTTCTCAAATACTGTTTCTGCCCCTTTTCCCTTCTCTTCTCCTCCTGGAACTCCTGCAACAAGTATGTTGTTGTGTTTCATGTTATTATTCAACTCCCTAAGCCCCTGCTCAGTATTTTCCATTATTTTCTCTCTCTGTTCTTTTCTCCCTTCAAGTTCAGCTGTTCTGTCTTCAGTATCACTTATTTTTTCTTCAATCATTTCGAGTCTGGTGTTGTATGCTTCTAATGTGTTTTTGACCTCACCTATTGTGTCTTTCATTCCCATGAGAGCTGTTACTTTTCTATTCAGGTTTTCCAATTCTTCTTTGTGCTTGCTAAGTGTCTTCTTGATGCCCTTTATCTCTTTAGCCATATTGTCTTTCAACTCATTAATTTGATTTTGGAAATTTGTGTATATCTTGTTGATTAGTTGTCTCAAATCCTGTGTCTCATCTGGGGCTTTGATATATTCGCTTTCTTGGGCCATTTATTCCATTTTCTCAGATGTGGCTTGTAATTTTTTGCTGATGTCTAGGCATCTGATTAGGATGGTGTATTAGTCAGCTAAAGGGGTGCTGATGCAAAATACCAGAAATTGGTCAGTTTTTATAAAGGATATTTATTTGGGGTAGAAGCTTACAGTCACAAGGCCATAAAGAGTAATTACTTCCGTCACCAGATCTGTTGCCTTATGTTGAAGCAAGATGGCTGCCGTTCTCTTTGAGGGTTCAGCCTTCCTCTTCTGGTATCAGCTGTAGACTGGTGTAAGGCTCACCTCTCTCCCCAGGGATAGTTTCTTTCCAGGCTTGGCTGCTCTGTTCTCTCCACAAGGTCAGCTGCAGACTCTCAGGCTCACTCTCTTCCCCAGGCCTCTGCCATGTCTATGGAGCAGTCTCTATTCCTCTGTGTTCTCCTCCTGTGTATTTACTTCCTGGGGCTCCAGCATCAAAACTCCAACTCTCTCCTCTGCCATGTCATTTTCTCTGTGAGTCCCCACCTACCAAGCCTACTGATGTGGCTGATTCAAAACCCCAATCTTAATTTAATCGAGTAAAAGTGAAACCTCTGAATCTAATACAATCTAATATTCCCAGAAAAACAGACAAACATAATCCAATATCTATTTTTGGAATTCATAAACAATATCAAACTGCTACAGATGGTGAGCTTACTCAGATGCTCGATTTCTCTCTCTTTTATAGGGATTTAGTGGCGGGAGGCTGTGTGTTACTGCTACTCTTTAATGCCTGGTTCAGCCTGTTCTGGGTCTTTAGGATTGTCCCTGTTAGTTGCTCAAATGTGGGCTCTGGACCCAGTAATAGGTTGCAGACCCGCTTCCTAGCACCTTGGGAAGGGAGGTTGTAAAGGGCAGAAAAAGCCTCTCTTACTTATTTACTAATTTCCTCACATGCACTTCCTTGGTCCACCAGAAGATGGCGCCCTTTGACAGCCCTCTCAGTTCAATGCCTGCTTGGACTGTGTTTGCTGCAACCAGGACAAGATCAGTGTGACAGAGGATCCTGCCTGGAGGACAAGAGCCTCGTAATTCAGACTCCCTCAGAGGCAGTTCTCAGGCTTTGCTGGCAGCCCCCTCCCTTCTCCTGGCAGGAAATAACTCCACTGCCCTCTGCATCCTCAGCAACCAGTCCCGGTCAGTAGAGAGGCAGATTGAGAGGGTCGGATCTCTTTAGTCCTGGGCTGGCTCCCAAGGCCCCACCCAGCCTGGAAAGGCTCCTTGGACACAGCAGACCAAAGCTGTGGGTCAGGAGCTGAGTCAGCCTTAGGCTGTGGGGAGGTGAGGCCCTGGGTCCCCCTTTGTCTGTAGCCACTGGCCCCTGAGGCCTGAGAGTTCAAAAGTGTCTATAGGGTGGGGGAGAGTGCTGGCATTTGCAACTAGGGCTTTTAACTCAGTTTTGCCATCACGATTATTTCCCTTTGTCCATCTCTTTTCTGGGCAGTGTTCAGCCTCACCCTGGTGTCCTAATCCCTAGAACATTTCTTTCCAGGCAATTTATGCCTGTCCTCTAACTATTTTTCTGGGAGAGAAGAGAGTCCCTTTTCTTTCTAGTGCACCATTTTCCTGGAATTCTCACTTTTCACTTTCTTGAAAACCTCCTTTGAAGCAAAAAAAAGTTTTAGTTTTGAGGAGGTCCCATTTATCTATATTTTCTTTCATTGCTCCTGATTTGGATGTCCTTTTTTTTTAATTTAGAGAATGATTGAACTAATGTTCCATAGAAAAACACTTTGGAAAATACTAAAGATTTCTGAAGTCAAAGCTGAATAAAATAAAATGGAGGCGAATAGTGACTCAAAAACATGTCTTTGCCATGCATGATTGTTTTGTAAGCTCACAACTTCTCTGATAAAAAGAGTCCAATTGAAAATGAATAGCAAAATGGCAGACCTAATTCCAACCATATCGATAGCATTCAATGTAAATGGACTAAAATTCTAAAAGGCATAGATTGTCAGACTGTAAAAATCCAGACAGACTATCTGTTATCTATTTGAGACACATTCTAAATACAAACACAAAAATAGGTTGAAGGTTAAAAGGTAGAAAAAGATGTCACAAATAGTAAGAATAAAAACACTGGAATGGTTATATTAATATAAGACAAAGTAGACTTTAAGACAAGAAGGATTGCTGGAGACAAACAAGGACATTTAGTAATGTAAAAATCAATATCACAAGAATTAATGTATAAGGACCTAATAACAGAGCTCCAAAATAATAGAAGCATAAACTGTCAGAACCGAAAGGAGAAATATGCAAATTAACAATTATATCTTGAGATAAACACTCTTTTCACAGTATTGGTAGAACAAGAAAACACAAAACCAGTAGAAAATAAGGAAGACTTAAACCATCCTATGAATAGACTTGGCCTAAGTGACATTTATAGGATACCCCACACCACGTGAATGGAATAGACAATTATTTTTCAAATGCATATAGAGCATTCACCAAGACAGACCATATTATGGGCCCTAAAACAAGTCCAAATAAATTCAAAGGGATTGAGGACATAGAGTATATTATTTGATCGCAATGGCCTTAAATTAGATAGTTATAACATTAAGACACTGAAAAATATCTAAAGACAATTTTAGACCACTGTCTCTAAGGAATCCTTAAAATACCAGCAAATCTAACCCAATACTATATAAAAAAGGATAACACGTCATGGCCAAAATGGTTTTAACCCAGATGCAAGTCTGGATAAATTTACAAAAATCAATCCAGTTTACTGTAGTAATAGAATAGTGGAGAACAACCATTGGAATATCTCCCTGCAGAAAAAGCTTTTTAAAAATTCAACACCTTTCACAATAAAATGTCTCAGTAAACTAAGAACAGAAAGTGTGTTGGTCTGAAATTGTATGTACCCCAGAAAAAGATACTTTGAAAGTTAACCCATTCCTGTGGCTGTGAGTTGTCAGGAGGACTCAGTGTCGGTGCATCCCACCTCACTCAGGACGGGTCTCCATCCTGTCACTGGAGCCCTTTATAAAGGAAATGAACACACACAGAGAGAGAGAGAGAGCCACAGGAAGCAAGAGGCTGAGAGGAGACCCAGAAGAGATGGGAGAGACCAGGAGACGTGGGCCGTGTGTCTTGTCACGTGACAGCTAAGGACCACGCGTCGCTGGCAGGCAGTCCCAAACATGGAAAAAGCATCACATTCATGATGCCTTGATTTGGATTTTCTCTTAGCCTCTAAACTGTGAACTAATAAGTTCCTATTGTTTACACTAATCCATTGACGGTATTTGCTTGGGCAGCCTAGGAAACTAAAACAGAAGACACGTCTTCAATCTGATAAAGGGCATCTATGAAAAATCTACAGCTATCATCCTACTTTATTGTGAAAGATCAAATATTTTCTAAGACCAAGAGAAAGGCAAGGATGTGGACTCTTGCCGCTTCTCTTACACGTTATACTGGAGGGCCTAACCAGTGCTTAAGGCAAGGAAAAGAAATAAAAGGCATATACAGTATAAAAACTAAGTGTCTCAATTTGCAGATGACATTGAGGCAGGTCAGTGTAGTGAAGGGGGAAAGGTGTTTAACTGCAGAACTTGGACCCTGGGAGTGGCATGAGATGAGCTCACTCATGGCTACCTCCTAAGACCTCTGCAAGTGTAGGACAAACAAAAGGTCTCTAGCCAGTCCCTTTCCGAGTGGGAAAACCTGGCTTGGGGGTGTGGTCTAGGAACTGGACCCAGAGGTCTCCCAAGATGTCTAAGGCTCGGGGGATACCCAGAGACATGAGGCTCCCGATCCCTGGAATGTGGGGACAGTGAGCAGGGCTCCCAACCTCCAAGACGCTGGCTCGGCAAGCAATCCGTTCAACCAGGTCTAGCGGTGGGCGCCAGAAAGACTGACAAATGCGTTTATCCTCCCCCAGGATAACGGGCGGCTCCTAATTGGGACAAACCTGCCTATTGATGGTCTACAAGGAGGAGGCAAACCTTTTCCTGTCACAGCGCGTGGCCGCAGTATGGCTGAGAGGGGTCTTTGTATGGGATCCTGAATCCCAGTTAAACCCGTTTAAGAGAGAAGGAGAGGACGGACAGAGCTGAGGGCCAGGAATGAGGGAATGCGCTACCAAACCAGACCATTTTAAATAAGCTCAGGGAAGTTACTCAGAGGCAGAACCTAGAAACCCAGCCTTGTTTCAAAGAAAGCTGGCAGCGGCAGTAAAATACCCTCTTGTAGCCCCCCTCTAGAGAAGGGCAGATGCTCCGAGGAGCTCCCAACTGCCCCAGGTAGCTGGAGAGAGCTGCGGTAGAGGGCCGCCCCCTAGCTGCCTTGTAGGAACAGCCTTCTCAGCTTCCAGCGATCGAGACCAAGCTGCCAAGGTGGAGAAGGTGAGCGGGGCGGGCACCTCTACCTGCCACCGTTAAGGCACCGTCACCTCAGGCCCACCCGAGCCCAGGCTCCAGTCAGCAGGAACCTGGCCCCAAGCTGCCTCCCCACGCCCCGGGGCGGGACGGAAGGGACCGGAAGCCACACGTGAACCATCAGCCCGAGGACCCTGGTGGCCCTTGGCGTGGCAGGTGAGACGACGGTTTCTCAGGCAACATGGGAGCCGATCTAAATGGGGCGCCTAGATCTAGGCCGCTTGCTGGACCTCTCCCCGGTAGAAGAGGAGGCCTCCCCATATGCCACCAGCTCAGACGGAACGTTCCCGGGTGTTGCTGGCTCCCTGCTACGCCACTGCAACACTGCAATCCTTCCAGCGAAAAAGCCTCGCCCCTGCCAGGAGGTAGCTAACGGGATGCAGCCCCAAGCCATGGCTCATCAGAGGCAGGGCTTCACCCGTCCCCTTAGCTCTGTACTGAGCAGCTGTCCAGGGATTTTCCTGGAGGCACGAAGCTGGAGGGGCCTGCAAGAGGGCAGTCACTGGACACTGGGAGCTGGGCATCCAGGTGATCCCTAAGCTAAGCTGTGTGTGGCAAATTCTCTCCTCTGTTCTAATCTGTGCTTAACTTTGTGTTTAGCATTTAAATCTGTGTTTAACTTTGTCTGCTTGTGCCTAGGAATTCGTAAATCAGATTTGGGGTTCACCTGTTACAAATTGGATAACAGTTAAACGTAACCTCAAAATTAGTCTAAAATGTCAATACTGTCTTGCAATTGAATTAGATGTATAAAAGAAATCACATGGAATTGTTCAACTGCTGAAAGAGCAGAGAATCTTAGCAAAGTTGTTACTTATAAAATTGTTTTAGTTGCTGAGTTAATAAACGGAAGTGCTCAAATTTTTAAAATTGAAAATTTACTAGAAACTGTAACTAAGAGTTAAGATCATTATATAGATGCCTTTATATTATAAAACAGCACAAGGGTGATTTCTGAAGTTGCTATTACTGGGTGGATTTAGCCTAAAACCTACTATTGTAATGGTGATCTTAGACTAATTCACCTTTGCTTATGGTTACTTCAGGTCAACCACACCCCTGCTTATGTTTGCTATAGTAATCGTAATTATAAACTAAACTTACCTTTGATTATGGTTATTTTGTGACTAGCTTACTAGGTTCACCTCACCCTTAGACTTCAGCTATTGTGATGATAATTCTAAACTGAGTTTGCCTTTGCATACGGTTATTTCTTAACAACTGCTGCCCCCCTCCCCAAGACTCAAGGGAAAGCAACTTCAAGACACCCCTGTCTCCTGTCCTTCCATTGGTATTAGTGACCCTGCTTTCTCTCATGACTCCAGGTGATTGCTGCCTGGTGGAATTCTCCATCCGCAGGGTGGGACGTCCACTCTTCCAGTGCAGCGGCCGAAGACTGGGGAGGGGTCTCCCACCTCAAGTGTTGAAGTTCCTAAAAGCAGCGAGTCACGAGAGAAACCAGTTTCCCTGAGGCTTCCATGACCTCAGTGAGTATATATGGGAATTAGTCTTGCTCACCCAAGGTCTGTCAAAGTCAAAATGGGAAATAAGCAAAGCTCTGAAGTAAAGGAAAGTGTTGTAAATTGTATTTAAAGCATTGGGAACAATTTGGGTATGAACCAATAATTAAAAGGAATAAAATTCTTGTGCAAAACTGCATGGTCACAGTGCAAATTAGAGTAATTAGAAATAGCCTCCAAAGAGATATTTGACTATAATGTTATTTTACAGTTAAACTTATTTTGCAAAAGGATGCAAATTATAAGTGACATCAGTGAGTTGTGTGTTTGTGTCTAACTCTCTATTTGTGTCTGCCTATTTGCTCAGTGTCTATCTTCATACATTGGGATGGTAATATCAAATTAGCAAATGAAAATTCTTAAAAGAGCTCTATTTGAGTTGTTAAAAATTAAATATGCAAGGGAGTGGATGCGACTCAAGTGTTTGAGTGCCTGCTTCCCACAATGGGAGGTCCCAGGTTCAGTTCCCAGTACCTCCTAAAATAAAATAATAAAATAAAATAAAAAAATAAATAAATTAATTAATTAAATTAAAAAACAAGCAAAACAAACAAAAAAACAACTCAGGGGAGCTGATGTGGCTCAGTGGTTGAATGCTAGCTTCCCATATACGAGGTCCTGGGTTCAATCCCCAGCCCTTGGTACCTAAAAAAAATTAAATATGCAGTTATTTGTGTGAATGAATATTCCTAGAACCCAAATTAGGATAAGCAGGATGGAAAGATCAAATAGAAATCTGAATATAGACACTATTGGAAATGGGAAAAAGATTTTCCTAAGTACTTTAACTTACCCAGCCTTCTCTTTGCAAGAGCTCTGAGGGAGGGGCTAGATGTGAAAGCATAAAATTCTGTTTTCTAGGCTAGAGAATTATGAATCATAGTTTATCCTGTAATTCTCTAATTTAAATCTTTTAACATCTTTTAAAATTAGGGTGGTTACTAATCCTTTTACCAAATTTCAGCAAGTAAAGTCCTTGAAAGCTATGGAAAGATCTTTTCTAAATTGTGGTGAAAACAAATTAAACAATTATAATATATTACAGAACCTAGCAGTCAGTATGCTTTTAAGATTATTCAAAAATTTTAGAATTTTATTAAAGAAAAGAGGTTTTAGCCTCCAGTAAGGAAGAAAAAAGAACATTCCTCACATAAAATATAATTGTTTCAATTTTATTTAGCTTCGGTGTTACCTCCCTAAGCTTATCAGATACCAATTAAATAAATTAACATTATACGTATTAAGTCTTTTAAGTTCATGTTTAATGAAATTAAGATAAAATAAATTTCAGTTGTTGCTACCTATAATTTAATAAGCTTGTTTAAAGATAAAGTAACTTGTAGTTATAAAAAAATTTTTAAAGCATCTTCTAAACTGAAGCATTTAAATGGAAGCCATTACTAAATTGAAACTTAAGTTGATATTAATAACAAAAAGTAATTTCATAACAGGAAAACCTGTCAGAGGCCACCTCAATCTGCATGCTAAAATGCTGGTAAGGAAAGATAACCTTGATTCCATTGGGAATCTTAGATTTCCATAAAATAATGGAGAAAGTAGTTTTTCCTGCATGCTAAAGTAAAATATCTGTTAATTAACATCATCATGGTAAAGATGCAGAAGTAAAAAGTAAAGTACTAAAATAGTTAAGTTCATTTGATATGTTATACATTGCATTGGAAGTGTTTAGAAAGTGTATAAAAATTAAGAAATAGACTTCAGTATTGTCAAACTCTCTTGTGCATTCAAACCAGGCTTTCAGTACACTGCATGTTGCCTCTCCACTTGAGTTATTGGTTAGGCTGGTCACTAAGACCGCTAAAACAATAAAAGTATCTACCACATTTCTGAACATGCTCCTGAAGTGGATGGAGAGTACGTTGCAGTTTTGGATTCCTGCAGCAGCCGGTGATGGTTTGATATGGCCAGATGTACAGTGGACCTTGCCTCCAGACTGGCTCTGTTCCATGGTGCCAAAGGCGCTATGCACCAGGCCAGTGAAACACTGGATCTTACCTTCCTAGTCCCGCTCTAGAATCAACAGTGCTGCAGCATGCTGGGTGTGTGAAGGGGATGCCAAGTGGAGCAGTGATTACCAGAGTGATGTAAGTAGAACTCATGCACAATTGGCATTGTGGCCTGCCCCCGTGGAGAGACAGCATGTATGGACTGCAAACCTGGAGCGTCAATCTATTAACTGTAGCTCAAAGAGGAACTTGAGCACTGATTAGTGCATTGTTTAGTATTGAGTACTGTACCTATATGCCTGATGATTATGAAGATATCTTTTCTATTCTAGGTCATATGCAGAGGGAAATTGAACATGTTAAAAAGTCCTGATGAATTTAATTCATTTTCTAAGTAGTTAATGAACATGCCTATAGGATAAAGGAATGGCCCTCTTAAGTACTGTCTTTATTTTGCTTGCCATATGTTTGTCTTGTTGTTGCCTATTCTGTCTTTGTGAGTTTATGTCCAGGGAAGTGCCTTTATTCATACCTCTCCTAGCTGCCCTAAGCATAACCACTGCTGTGGGAACTGGGGTTGGCAGTTTATAACCAAACCCAGCAGGTCTACCACAATCTCTCCCTAGAGCTAACCAACAACATAAAGGAACTCAAGGAAGAATGCTGTTCCCCATCAACTTTGGGAGGATGCAGCCTCTGAAGGCACCTGGCCTTTCTCACTCTCGGGGTCCAGTATGTCATGGCTGGCCCCCATTTTGGGCCCATTTACCACCATCTTCTTTATCCTTTTACAGAATCAATGCCTTATTAGTCATGTGGGGGTTTCATCCAGTTCCAACCAGGGTGCTGGACCCAAGTTCCCTCAACTGTAACAGAATGGCTAGAGGGTTTTACACCATGTCAGGAGGGCCTAATCCCCCTAACCAGCAGGGAGTAGCTACAGAAGAATGGCCATTGCCCCTCAGTGCCCCCTTAAGAGTAAGGGTGTAAACCCTCTGAAAGGGGAGTTGAGGCAGGTTAGGATAGTGAAAGGGGGAAGGCAGCTGGCCTGGCAGACAGCATGGCTGACAGACCACATGGCCATGAGACCTCACCCAGAAACCTCCTGAGAAGAAGGCTGTGAGAAAGACACTGTGATATCCTGGCCATAATAATCTCATTTGGAAAGAGAGAGAAAGCCCTGAATATCCTCAAAAGGCCTCACCATTGGCCCCTGAGAAATGGCAGGTGGGGCAGCCAATCAGAACAGCAAACACACCTTAAAAAGCCCTTACCTGGGCCCCGCCCATGCCACTCACTCTGCAGCACACCCACGGTCCTTGGCATGGACCACGTACTTTTCCAGTTTTCTTGTTTCCTAATAAACCCTTTATTCCCTTGCCTTTCCTATGCCATGCCCTTAAATTCTTTTATGTAACATAAGCCAAGAACCTAGAAGCCCAGAATCCAGAGCCATCTGGTAACAACATGATCATGTACTTAGAAAATCGTATGACAAAGAAAGTTCCTAGAACTAGTAACTGAGTTAGTAAGACTGCAGGGTACAAGGTCAATATACAAAAGTCAATTTTATTTCTATATACCAAGACTGTGAAGTTAGGAAAATGAAAATTCTAAAATTCAGTTTATGATGTAACCAAGGGTTAGGAATTAACAGATAATTATGATTACCAATTCATTATATAGATTCCTTTATATTATAAAATAGCAAAAGTTAATACCTGAAATTACTGAACCTGGCTAAAGTAGTCCCACCCCTCTAGCCACCTCACTGCAGACTTGAGCTCACCCTTGTGCGTGCTTTCTATTGGGATGGTAATTCCAGGTTGAACTCAAACTTATGCATGCTTCCTATTGGGATGGTGACCACTCCACCCACCTCTGTTTAATGTCCATATGGAAAACCTTCTGACTGACCTCTACTCTGTACTTAGCTATCACAGAACCTTGATCTCTGAAAATGATTGTAACTTTGTAACTCCCCCTGGTTTGGGGTTCACCCCCAGCTTGTTCAACCCCTTAATATTTATTAATGAAGGAACCTGTGTCCAACTCCACCCCAGTTAGTCATTAGCACCCTGAGGTTATAAAATATTAGAATTTCTGCAGATCAGGGAGGAAGTTTTGGGGTCATCTAAGGCGACTGACCTCCTTTGCTTGCACAAAAAAAAGTAAACTCTTTCTCTCTCTGAAACCCTGGTGTCTCAGGAATTGGTTTTAAAGACACATTGGTAGGAAAGAACTGCTTTTGTTCAGTATCACTAATAGCATGAAAATAATATAATACTTAGATATCGATAAAAGAAAGTGTTCAAGGGAGGGGCAAGATGGTGGCAGAGAAAGGAGCTCCAAGAGTCAGTTTGTCCTACAGGGCCGTTAGTACCCACCCAGTGCTAGCTAAAGCACCTGTATGGGGGTCCTGGGGACCAGAAGATCATCCTGCAACATTCTTGAAATTATTAAGGAGGAGACTGCCCATCTGCAGAAAAGATTGCTGAGCAGAGCACTCCACACTGGCCATGCAAGCCACCTCGGGAGCTATTCTGTGGCTGGAATTGGAAGCTCCATATCCCAAAAATGGGGGAGGAAGACACAGTTGAGAACTGACTTCAGCTACTGATTAGTAAATTCAGCTGGCTAAAGTATAATCCAAAAAACAGCTAAAGTTTGAACCTGTCCAAGACAGAAAGAGGCCAGTAGCCACCGTTTTAACTGTGCCCCCAGCATGAGGGGAAGCAGGGCTGGCTGAAAATCACAGTGAGAGGAGGGACCAGCTGCTTTCCACCCAGCTCTAGTCTAGGCTACAGCCCCACCTCTGGCAAAGAAGCAGCTCAGGGGACCTTCACCAGCCGCTCCAGGCTACTGCAGGTGCATTCAGCTGGCACAGACTGAACAGTCAGACACCTGGAGCTCCATCCCCACACCCCAATAGATAGGGGAGGAGGTGTGTTTCCTCAGCCTCTCCAGGCAACTGCAGGCACTTTTGGCCCACACAAACTGGTTTGCTGCGCGCCTTCAATTCCATCTCCACCTCTGTCCTCTTATACGATATGAGCGGGCTGGTGTTTCTTCAGCATCCCTGGGCACCTGCAGGTGCTTTGGGCCAACACAGACTGAACAGTCGGACACCCGTAGCTCCAGCCGCACACCCAGGTAGGACAAGAGGGGAGCTGTGCTTCCTTAGCCTTTGCAGGAAACAGAAGGCAACTTGGGCCTGCATGGCCTGGACTGGTGGGTACCTGCGGATCCACCCCCACCCCCTCAGAGGAAAGGAGGGGGTGGCATTTGCACAGCCTTTCGGCGACAGCGATCCCTTTCGGCCAGCACTGAACTGCTGGGTGCCTGTGGGCCCACCGTCACCCCCTAAAGGATAGAAGGGACAGTGCCCCTCAGCCTCCCAGGGCAACTGCAGGCCCATTCAGCACACATGGACTAGATTGCTGGGCACTGCAGAGGGTCTGTCCCTGCCCCTGTCAGAGGAGGAGGGGGGCCGGTGCTATGCCAGTCCACCTGGGCAACCGGGGTCATTTTGGAGCCACACGGCATGGATTGCTGCCCACATTACAGCTTCATCCCTGCCCCAGGCAGGGGAGGAAAGGCTGTGACGCTTCAGCAGCCTCTCTGGGCAGCTACAGATGTCCTAGGCCTGCACGACTTGGATTATCACACACGGCTGTGGCTCTGTCCACACCCCTGGCAGAGATGAAAAGTGGGAGAAGCTTCATCAGTCCCTGGGGCAACACAGGCAGCTTGAGCCTCCACAGCTCACAGCACCAGCTACATCCTCAGCTCCTACTACACAACCAGCAAGGGGAAAGGGCAAGAAACCCCTAAACTAAAGAGAGACACTGCCCCCAGAGCAAACACATCCAGTGAGCCAGATGCCAAGACACCCACAAAAAGATTACAATTCATGCCAAGTGTAGCAGTCTGGCAGTTTGATATACTCATGAATTCCGAAAATAGATATTGGATTATGCTTGTAAACTGGTCTGTTTATCTGCGCATGACTAAGTTGTGATTAGGAATTTAACTGGGCCACGTCAGTAGGACATTGAGCCCCACCCCTTGGTGGGTGGGGTCTCAAAGATAAAAGCCATGGCAAAGGACAGAGTTGGAGCGGTCTGGTGTTGGAGCTCTGGTGCTGAGTGCTGATGCTGGCCCAGGGGAATAGCACACGGAGGACCTTGGCCGTGAGGAAGGAGAGAAGGCCCCGGGAAAAGAGACGAGCCATTCGCCTGAGAGGTCACGCCTGGCCTTGTGGAGAGAGGCAAAGCCTGGAGAGCCTCAGAGTCTACAGCTGACCTTGTGGAGGAAACAGGAGCTAAGCCCGGAGAGAAACTGAGCCCCGGGAAGAGAGGAACCCAAGGAGCCTGAACCCTGGCAAACGTCAGCAGCTGTCGTGCTCCAACACGTGACAACGGACTTTGGTAAAGGAAGAAACTTATGCTTTATGGCCTGGTAACTGTAAGCTTCTACCCCAAATAAATACCCCTCATAAAGACCAACAGATTTCTGGTATTTTGCATCAGCACCCCTTTGGCTGACTAATACACCAAGAAACAGGAAGATATGGCCCAGTTAAAGGAAAAAGATAAGCCTTCAGATGACATAAAGAAGTTGAGACAACTAATCATAGATGTTCAAGCAAATTTCCTTAATAAATTCAGTGAGATGGCTGAAGAGATTAAAGATATTAAGAACACAGTGGGTGAGCACAAAGAATAATTTGAAAGCATACATAGAAAAATAGCAGAACTTATGGGAAATGAAAGGCACAATAAATGAAATTAAAAATACACTGGAGGCATATAACAGCAGATTTGAGGAAGCAGGAGAAAGGATTGGTGAGCTTGATGCCTCTGAAAGTGAACATACAAAAGAACAGATGAAGAAAAGAACAGGAAAAATTGAACAAGGTCTCGGGGAACTAAATGACAGCAAGAGACATGAAAACATACATGTCATTGGTGTCCCAGAAGGAGAAGAGAAGGGAAAAGGCACGGAAGGAATATTTGAAGAAATAATGGTAGAAAATTTCCCAACCCTATTGAAGGACATAGATATCCATGTCCAAGAAGCACGATGTATTTTCATCTGAATAAATCTGAATAGACCTACCCTGAGACACATTCTAATCAGAATGTCAAATGGGAAAGACAGAGAATTCAGAGAGCAGCAAGATAAAAGCAATGCATAACATATAAGGAATACCCAGTATTTATACACAAATATAAAAAGAAAATTCTGAAAGCAATAAGAGAAAAGTGATTCATCACATACAAGTAATCCATAATAAAATTAAGTGCTGATTTCTCATCAGAAACCAAGGAAGCAAGAAGGCAGTGGTATGATATATTTAAGATGTTGCAAGACAAAAGCTGCAGGCCAAGAATTTTATACCCAAAAATGAGGAAGAGTTTAGAATATTCACAGATAAACAAAATTGAGAGAGTATATAACAAAGAGACTGGATTTACAGGAAGTATTGAAACAGTGCTAAAACCTGAAAAGACAAGACAGGAGAGAGGCTTGGAAGAGAGTCTAAAAATGAAGATTATACCAGTAAAAGTAACTAAACGTGTAAAAAGAGTGGTGAAAATAGAATATGACAGATAAAACCTGTGGCGGTTTGATATTATTTATGAATTCCAAATAGAGATCTAGACTATGTTTGTGAACTGGTCTGTTCCTCTGGGTGTGATCACCCTTTGATTGTATTATTAAATGATTAATAATGATTAATGATTATTAAATGAGAAGTATGATTAAATTATGTCAAAATCAGGGATTTGAGTCAACCACGTCGTTAGAGAACAGCTCAGCGTTGAGTCCCAGCCCCCTTGGTGGGCTGATAAACAGACTCTCAAGCTGAAGTAGATCCACAGAGAGGAACACAGAGGATCCTGCGGCCCCGGGAAGGGAGATGAGCCCGATAGTCGACAGCTGACTATCTTGTGACGCGAACAGAGCAGCTGAGCTCGGGAAGAAACGAGCCCAGGGAGAGAGATGAGCCTTAGGCCAGCCCACCGCTGAGATCGGAAGAAGCCGGGACCACGGAGCCTTAAGAGGAAGGGGGAAGGCTGAACCCTTGCAGCCATCACCTGCCATCTTGCTTCAACCTGCGGCAACAGACTTTGGGTGAGAAAGCACCTCTTCTGGTACCTTGAGTTGGACTCTTTAGGGCCTGGTAACTGTAAGCTTCTACCCCAAATAAAAACCCTTTATAAAAGTCAACAAAGACAGGTCTGGGAAAATGGTGCAGAGTAGGTAGGCACAGTCTGACCCTCTCACACACACACAAAAAAAGTGGAGAGAAGGCAGGGACTTATCTAAAAGAGCTCCTTTGGGCATATATAGAACAGGAGGTGCTCTGAGTCAGCTAGGAGGGTACTGGAAAGATAAAGAAGCCAAAGGAAAACCGTGAGTAGCTCACCCCTGTGGCTAGAAATGGCACATATACGCTACCCTTAGGGAAAGTAGCCTCTGTGAAGTCCCTGACTCTCTGCTGCCAATGGACTAGGAGTGGGCATTACCTGGAAGGAAGAGGGGTCTGGGAGGGTGAAGAGTGGTTTCTTTGCAGTGAGTTTGGCCAGCTGAGCCCCCTTTGAATCTTGGAAGGGACCCCGACCTGACGGTGAGAGGGGCGGAGATATCTGCTCAGGCAGGTTGTCACACCCAGCCACCCCAGGGAAAGAAAGGAAATAGATTAGAGAGGGGGCAGGACCGGTGCCTAATCAGCAGGATTCTAGCAAACTGTAGAGATCAAAAATGCCTGAGGGAAAGGAGACAGATAGCTCTCTGAAGGCTAATTAACATAAGGAGACAGTTTGGCTCAGTGGAGGAATTCCCACCTTGCATATATGAGGTTCCTGGTTTGATTCCCAGGTCTCCCTAGAGAAGTGATCCACTGGGTTATCAGGCATTCAGCTGATACGTTATGACAGAGAACATACAGGCATTCATTTTGTATTTGATTTTCTTGCATCTGTTATTTTTTGGAAAAGGTCCCTTTCCCCCCCACCCACCCACCCTTATTTTACTCACTAAAACCCAGTACATCACCTGCAAAGGGCAGGCTACAGGGTGATTGATTGGTGAACACCGGGAGTCTGAGAAAGCCCTTAGGGACCTCAGAGGGGAGGCTGTTTTTCCTTGGTTGTTTTTTCTGTTTTGTTTTGTTTTGTTTTTTTCAAATTCCTGCTATCTTGTTTCTTGTTTGTTGTGTTTCCCTTTCTTTGTTTCCTTTTTTTTTTTCTTTAGTGATTTTTCTACCTACATTATTTCTTTTCTTTCCTTCATTTTTCTACCTTCTGTTTTCTGTTGTTTTTCTTTCATTCCACCTCTTTTGATTTGGACTTCAATTTTTCTTGTTTTTATTTCTCTCTTTTTCTCTCTTCTTTCTTTTTTTTTTTTCTTTTTTCTTTTTCCTTTTCCTCTCTTCTCATCATTCCAGCCTTTTAAATCATTCTATATATTTTTCTCTATTTTGTTTCTCATTTCATTGCTTCTATTCCCTTTTTTTATTCTTATTTCTCTGTACTTCTTATGATTTCTTACTCGTGTTAATTATTTATTTTCCTATGTCTTGTATGGATCTTCTTATACCTTTTTTATTATTATTACTGTTATTCTTTTTCTCTTCTTATCTCTTTCCTTTTCTCTGGTCCTAATTTTTTTTTCAAGGGAACATAGACAACAGCAAGGAAATAGAATAAGAGGAATTAAGTGTCAGAGTGAAAACTTACCACACACACACAAACACAACAACAAAATAAACCCTAGAGTAGAAAGAGAAGCTAACCAACTGAATAAACCCATCAAGATAAACAGATGCCTAGACACCAACAAAAAATTACAAGGCATACTAAGACACAGGAAGACATGGCCCAGTCCAATGAACAAACTAAAAAACAGGAAATGCAGAACATGGAACAACTAATCAGAGATGTCCAAATATCATGAATCAACTTAATGAAGTGAAGGAGGAGATTAAGGATATTAAGATGAAACTGGGAGAACATAACAAAGAAATTATAAACATACATAAAATGATAACATATATGATGGTGACAAATGGGACAATGCAAGAAATAAAAATATACACTGGAAGCACATAACAGCAGATTTGAAAAGGCAGAGGAAAGAATCAGCAATGTGGAAGACAGTACAACTGAAATCAGACAGGTAGAAAAGATAGATAAAAAAGATAGGAAAAATCCAGCAAGGACTTGGGGATTTGAATAACAACACAAAACACACAAACATACACATTATAAGCATCCCAGAGGGAGAAGAGAAGGGAAAGGGGACAGAAGGAGAGTTGGGGGAAATAATGACTGAAAATTTCCCAACTCTACTGAGGGACATGAACGTACATGTCCACAAAGTACAGCACACCCCAAACAGTATAAATCCTAACAGGCCTACCCCAAGACATATACTTGTCAAATTGTCCAATGCTCAAGACAAAGAGAAAATACTGAAAGCAGCAAGAGAAAAGAGATTCATCACATAAAAGGGAAGCTCAATAAGATTAAGTGCTGATTTCTCATCTGAAACCAAGGAGGCAAGAAGGCAGTGGTATGACATAGTTAAGGTGCTAAAAGGAAAAAAAACTTCCATCCAAGAATTCTCTATTCAGCAAAGCTGGCATTCAAAAATGAGGGAGAGTTCAAAATATTCACAGATAAACAGAAATTAAGAGAGTTTGTCAATAAGAAACCTGCCCTTCAAGAAATACTAAAGGAGGTTCTGCAGGTTGAAAGGAAAAAATAAGAAAGAGAGAGTTGTAAGAGAGTGTAAGAACAACTAAAAAGATAAAAAGAGGAAGAAAAAAAAACATATGGCATACATAAATCTAAGGAAAATATGGCTAATGTAAGTAATTCCTAGACAATAATAACATTGAATGTTAATGGATTAAACTCTCCAGTCAAGAGACACAGATTGGCATCATAGATAAGGAAATATGACCCATCTATATGTTGTCTACAAGAAACCCACCTTAGACACAGGGATTCAAGGATACTGAAAGTGAATGGTTGGAAAAGAATTTTACATGCAAACAATAACCAAAAAAGGGTGTGAGTAGCTATACTAATATCAGACAAAATAGACTTTAAATGCAAAACTATTGTAAGAGACAAAGATGGACACTATATATTAATAAAAGGAGTAATCTATCAAGAACAAAGAACAATCATAAACATTTATGCACCTAAGCAAGGTGCCTCAAAATACATGAGGCAAACATTGAAAAAACTAAGTGGAGAAATAGATGCCTCTACAATTATAGTGGGGGACTTTAATACACCATTTTCACCATTAGACAGAACATCTCAACAGAGAATCATTAAAGAAACAAAGACCTTGAATAATATGTTAGAGAATCTGGACCTAATAGACAAATACAGAACATTACACCCAAATATGGTGGAATATACATTCTTCTTGAGTGCACATGGATCATTCTCCAGTATAGACCATATGCTAGGCCACAGAACAACTCTCAATGAATTCAGAAATATTGAAATTACCCAAGGTAATTTCTCTGACCACAATGGAATGAAGCTGGAAAACAATAAGGGGCAAAGAAGCAGAATAGGCACAAAGATATGGAAGTTAAACAACACACTCTTAGACAATCAGTGGATCAAAGAGTAAATCGCAAAAGAAATCAGTAACTACCTTGAAATGAATGAAAATGACAACACAACCTATCAAAACCTATGGGATGCATCAAAAGCTGTACTGAGAGGGAAATTCATAGCCCATAAACAGCTATATTTTTAAAAAAAGAAAGAAAGAGTTAAAATCAAAGACCTAACTGCACACCTGTGGAATTAGAAAAAGAACAAAAAACTACCCCCAAATGTAGTAGAAAGAAGGAAATAAGAAAGATTAGAGCAGAGCTAAATGAAATTGAAAATAAGAAAGCACTAGAGGGAAGTGGGTGTGGCTCAAGTGATTGGGCTCCTTTCTATGATATGGGAGGTCCAGGGTTCAACTCCCGGGGCCTCCTAGTGAAGGCAAGCTGGCCCACACAGCAAGCTGCCCCTGCGGCATGCTGGCCTGCATGGAGTGCTGGCCCATGCAGGAGTGCTGGCCCATGTAGGAGAACTGGCCCGAGCAGAGAGCTGGCACAGCAAGATGACATAAAAAGAGACACAGAGGAGAGACAATAATAGATGTAGCAGACCAGGGAGCTGAAGTGGTGCAAGAGATTGAGATCCTCTCTCCCATTCCGGATGGTCCCAGGATCAGTTCCTGGTGCTGCCTAAAGAAAAGACAAGCAGACACAGAAGAACAAGCACAGCAAATGGACACAGAGAGCAGACAGCAAGCACAAAAACAATGGTGGGGGGAGACATAAATAAATAAATCTTTTTAAAACAAAAAAAGAGAGGAAGGAAGGAAGGGAGGGAGGGAGGGAGGGAGGGAAGGAGGGAGGGAGGGAGGGAGGAAGGAAGGAGGGAAGGAAGGACTGAAAAAAAAAAATAAACAAAGTCAAAAGCTTGTTCTTTGAGAAGACTAATAAAATTGACAAACTCTTAGCTAGACTAACAAAGAAAAAAAGAGAGAAGATGAAAATACATAAAATAAGAAACAAGGAAAGGGATATCACCACTGACCCCATAGAAATAAAAGAGTACCATAAGAGGATACTTTGAAAATTTGTATGCCAACAAGAATGATAATTTAGAGGAAATGGACAAATTCCTAGAAACACACAAGCAGCCTACATTGACAAAAGAAGAAACTGATGAACTCAACAGACCAATCACAAGTAACAAGATTGAATTAATCATCAAAACTTCCCAACTAAGAAGAGCCCAGGACCAGATGGTTTCACAAGTGAATTCTACCAAACATTCTGGAAAGAACTAAAACTAATACTGCTTAAACTCTTCCAAAAAATAGAAGTGGAGGGAACATTGCCTAACTCATTCTATGATGCCTACGTTACCCTAATACCAAAGCCAAAGATGCCATGAGAAAGGAAAACTATAGACCAATCTTTCTAATGAACCTAGATGCTAAAATCCTCAACAAAATACTTGCTAATCATATTCAACAACACATCAAATGAATTATGCACCATTACCAAGTAAGTTTCATCCCTGGTATGCAAGGATGGTTCAACATAAGAAAATCAATCAATGTATTACACCACATAAACAGATTGAAAGAAAAAAATCACATGTTCATCTCTATAGATGCAGAAAAAGCATTCAACAAAATACAGCACCCCTCCCTGATGAAAACACTGCAAAATACAGGAATAGAAGGAAACTTCCTCAACATGATAACAGGGATATATGAAAAACCCACAGCTAACATCATATGATCTGGAACAAGACAAGGATGCCCACCATCACCACTCTTATTTAACATTGTGTTAGAAGTACTTGCTCGAGCACTTAGGCAAGAAAAAGATATAACAAGCATCCAAATTGGAAAAGAAAAAGTAAAAATTTCACTATTTGCAGATAACATGATCCTATACATAGAAAGCTCTGAGAAATCTACAACAAATCTTCTAGAGCTTATAAATGAGTTCAGTAAAGTGGAGCTTATAAATGAGTTCAGTAAAGCTGAGAAGGAGAACACAGAGGAAGAGAGACAAGCTCATTAGACAGGATCCTGTGGCCCCAGGAAGAGAGGTGAGCCTAATAGTCTACAGCTGGCCTTGTGGAGAGAACAGAGCAGCTGAGCCTGGAAAGAAATGAACCCCCAGAGAGTGGCAAGCCTTATGCCAGGCTACAGCTGAGATAGGAAGAAGCTTGGACCACAGAGCCTTAAGAGGAAGAAGGAAGGCTGAACCCTCACAGACATCACCCACCATCTTGCATCAACATGTGGCAACAGACTTTGGGTGAGAAAGTACTTCTTATGGTGCCTTGAGTGGACTCTTTAGGGCCTGGTAACTGTAAGCTTCTACCCCAAATAAATACCCTTTATAAAAACCCAATAGATTTTTGGTACTTTGCATCAGCACCCCTTTGGCTGACTAATACACCATATAGCTGATAGGGGCCTAATATCCAGTATATACAAAGAAATTCTAGACTTTGAAAATAAAAAGACAAACAATCCATTAAAAATGGGCAAGTGATTTGCATAGACACTTTTCCAAAGAAGAAATATAAATAGCTAAAAAGCACATGAAAAGCACATGAAAAGATGTTCAACATCACTAGCTATTAGGGAAATGCAAATCAAAACTACAATGAGATATAATTTTACACCCATTAGACTGGTGACTATTAAAAAAAAAAGAGGACTACAAGTGTTGGAGAGTATGTGGAGGATTGAGAACTCCTATCCACTGCTGGTAGGAATGCAGAAAGGTGCAACCATTGTGGAGGACAGTCTGGCAGTTCCTCAGGAAGCAAACTATGGAACTGCTATATGATCCAGCAACCCCACCATTGGGTATATATACCCAGAAGAATTGAAAGCAGGGACACGAACAGATACATGCACACCAGTGTTCATAGCAGCATTATTCACTATTGCCAAAAGTTGGAAACAACCCAAATGTCCATCAACAGATGAATGGATAAACAAACTCTGGTATATACATACAATGGAATATTACTCAGCTATAAGAAGGAATGCAGTATTAACACACAGGATAACATGGATGAATCTTGAAGACCTTATGTTGAGTGAAGCAAGCCAGGCACTGAAGGACAAATGTTACATAACCTCACGGATGTGAATTAAGCAAATTTAGCAGACTCACAGAGCTAGACTCTGGAAGATAGGTTTACAGGGGACAGAAAGGGAGGTGAAGGTTGTGAGCCAATACCATATGGGCAAAATCTATGATAAGGTGGAAGGGTGTAGTTGTGCAGTGGATGGGCATGACAGTGGTGCAGGGATGCTATTGGGTTGGGTGGTGCTGGTCTGTGAGTGGCATAAGGTGGGGTGTGTGGATTGCACTGTCCATGGAACTGAGGGGAGGGTCAGCAGAGGGAGCAGATGAACTCTGGGGATTTGCAGGTATGTGGTTGAAACTACAATGTGGGGAACATTCTTTTGGCAAATACGGTAGGGAAGGGTTACTGGTTTAGGGTGTTGGATGTGGGGGGCACGTGGGACAGGGCACACCTAGGGTAGTCTTCTAGGGAGTATGTGAGTATTCATCTTGTCATAGTATGTTGTATCAGTGGATGGAGACCCACACAATGAACTGTAAAGTGTTGGGCTCCCATCCTGGGGACTCCTCCTATGTTATCACATAGAGGGGTGGGAGTCTCTGGAGAGCATAGGCAGTGCCTAATAGGGGACGACAGGCCAGTATGTCAAGCCCTCAGTGTTGTTGCAAGTAATCATGAATCTTGTTCTTCAAGGAGTGAAGCTTGGTGGTTGCCATGTGTCCTGAGGGAAGGGGGAAGGAGGAATAGAATAGATGGAACATGGGGCATTTTGGGGGCATTGGAATTGTTCTACATGATCTTGCAGTGTTGGATACAGGCCATGTTATATTTTGTCAAAATTTATAAAAGTGTATGGTCCGAAATGTAAACCATAATGTAAATCATTGACCATGGTCAATAGCAATGCTTCAATATTTGTACATCAATTGTAACAAATGTACCATCCACATGTAAAATGATATTAATAGGGGAATGGGGAATAGGAGGAGGATGTTGGATATATGGGAAATCCCTATATTCTGTATGTGACTTTTCTGTGAACTAAAGCTTCTTTAAAAATAAAATGAAAAAAAAAATAAGACACTGGAGGAATAGATGGAAGAAAATGTCACTGTACATACAAGACAACAGATCTTACAGTGATGAAAGACATAATGCCAATTTTTTAATGATTTCAATTTTTTTTTATATTTTGTATTTTATTTGTTATTTTTTTAAACTATCATTATTATTTCATTTTCTTATTAATTTTACTCAGTTATGAGGGGGGGGCAGATGTGGCTCAAATGGTTGGGCATCCGTCTGCCATATGGAGGGACCTGGGTTTGATCCCCGGGAACTCCCGGTAAAATAAAAAATGTATATGTAGAAGGTGCATGGGCTGCCAGGCTCTGTGTGCTGGTGAGCTGCCAGGCCCCGAGAGCCATGCAGCAAGATGATGACATAACAGGAGAGAGATGCAGAGGAGAGACAAGACAAGATGCTCCGAAAGCTCCAAAAACCAGGAACCGAGGTGGCGCAGGTGGCAGAACACCTCTCTCCTACATTGGAGGTCTCCAGGGTCGAAGACTGGAGGAGGAGGATGAGAAGACATGGCAGGAAATAGACACAGAGAATTGCCCAGCAAATGGACACAAAACAGCAAATGGGGAAGGGGGGGTTTAAAAATGGATAAAGTAAATAAATAAATCTTTTTTAAAATTTTATTTTTTATTTTTTTATTTTACTCAGTTATTTTGTTGACTTCATTTTTGAAGAAGTTTTGGATCACAGAAGGTTTACAACTGTGGCAGGGGAGGATCATTGGTGCGGCGTGTCAATGATGGGGGATGCACGGGAGGAGGTTCACCTGGTGCATACCTATAAGGCATATGAATGAGTTCAAGTGTTTATGGGCCATTGTCACAGTGGGTGGAGATCCACACAATAACCAAAAGAATATCAAATCCCCACCCTGGGGAGCTCTGCCACATTCTCCAATGGGACAGCAAGAATCCCCCAAGTACAGGGGCAGTGACTAGTGAAGGAGGTGGACCATTGATGGGCCCTTGATATTGATGACTGTACTTATGAACCTCTTCTTTTGAAATTGAAATTTAGCCTAGTATTATAGGTTGCCTAAGAGTTACCTCCTGAGAGCCTCCTTGTTGCTCAAATGTTGCCTCTCTCTAAGCCAAACTCAGCACATAAATGCATTATCTTTCCCCCAGCATGGGACATGGCTCCAGGGGATGAGCCTCCCTGGAACCAAGGGATTACTACCAAACACCAACTAGCAATGCAACTGGAAAAAGACCTTGACCAAAAGGGTGAAAGGGTAAAGAAAAAGGAGTTTATATGGCCAAGAGACTTCAAAGTGAGTCAGGAGGTCATTCCAGAGGTTAGGCTTATGCACATCTGAGCAGGATCTCATTGACTGCCACAGTAAATATTGCCTCAAATAGCAGGGCTCCTGAGGGCTCTGGAGACATCCAGACACTATAGGCAGGGCTAACAGCTCAGGAGTTTGGTGCCCTACCAGTGGGCCCTACTTGGAAACTTATGCTCCCCAATGTGACAGAGTTGGACTCAGTTGTGGTTTCCCTGCACATGGCTCTTTTGCCTCTTCTATTTGAACCTATAGTTGGTGCTAGAGTTGATAGGTTTATGTCCAAGAGACTTAAGTCTTTGGGCTTTTCATGTGCCAGTTGGGCCCTGAATCTCAACACAGTTGCAGCATCTACTCTTCAGTTCATTGGACTCACCCAGGACAACTAACAAGGAGATGATGATGGACAACAACCATCTCAAGGAACAGAGAGAGTCTGCACCTGCAAGCAAGATAGTTCCATCCATCCAACCCATGGGATCCAAGCCACCTCTCAATTAGAGGCAGAGTGGGCATCACCATCCAAGAATCCTCAGGATTGGGAAATTAATGATGGACCAGAGTAGACTTACTGTTATTCTACTATAGATTTATTGTGATTCTAGGAATGGAAAAGTTTTATCATTGATGTGAAGGCAGTGGCCACTGGAGGTTCTGAAGGGAGGGAGAGGGAAAAATAGGTGTAATATGGGGACATTTTTGGGACATTGGAATTGTCCTGAATGATGTTGCAATGACAGATACAGGCCATTGTATATCTTGTTATAACTTACAAAATTGTGCAGGAGAGAGATTAAACTATAATGTAAACTATAATCCATACTTAGTGGCAATGCTCCAATATGTGTTCATCAATTGTAACAAAAGTACCACATTAATGAAGGATGTTGTTAATGTGGGAAAGTGTGGGAAGGGTATGGAGTTGGGCATATGGAAATCCCCTACATTTTTTATGTAACATTTATGTAATATAAGCATCTTTTTTTAAAAAAAATTTAAGTATAGTTTTTTCTAAAACTGTAATGTAAATTATAGTCCACGGTTAGTAGCAATGCTTCAATATGTTTTCATCAATTGTAACAAATGTACCACATTAATGAAGGATATTGTTAATGTGGGAAAGTATGGGAGGGAGTGGGGGTGAGGCATATGGGAATCCTCTATATTTTTTATGTAACATTTATGTAATCTAAGGCTTCTTTAAACATAAAATATTAATTTTTTAAAAAGCCAACAGAGTTCTGGTACTTTGCATCAGCACCTGTTTTGCTGACTAATACATAATTTTGTACCAAGGAGTTGAGAAGTGCTTTTGCAAATACCAAAATGCTGATATGGTTTTATAAATGAGTAAGGGGTATTTTTTGGAGGAATTGTGAGACACTTGAAAGAAAAGGCTTAGAGTGCTTTGAAGAGACAGTTGGTTAGGAATATGGACACTAAAGAGACTTTTTTTGAGGCCTTAGTAGTAAATGATGAAACCATAATTGGAAACTGGAGGAAAGGCAATCCATGTTTTAAAGTTGCAGAGAACTCAGCAAGATTGACTCCTGATGTTTTATGGAAGGCAGAATTTGAAAATGGTGAGCCTGGGCAATTTAGCTGAAGAACTTTCCAAAGTAAACTTGGAGAATGCAGTTTGGCTCCTCCTTGCAATTTATAATAAAATGCTAGATGAGAGAGATAAGCTGAGAACTGAATTGTTGGGCACAATGAAACCAGAAACTACTTCCAGAAATTCCAAGCCTCTGGAAATCAAGCCCCCTGGCGATAGTGCCCCATCTGAGGAATTAACAAAACTTGGAACTTGTAAGTCAGTATTGAAAATGCAGTCATCCAGGAAAGACTTGTGGAAAGTTTTACTCTCTGATGGCTTGGACCCCTGCTTCCTGCATGCTAAACCAACAAGCTTTTTAAGAGAGATATGAACAAAATCCCTGTCAGCCTGGACTAAAAGGGAGAGAGGGAAAGGAACATGGCTTTAAGAGGAAAACCATGGAAGCTGAGATATGGAATTAAGACACCTCCTTGGGCCAAGAGAGAAACCCCACCCATATGTACAGAGAGGGTGAGTTTGCCCCGACAGTTGAGGAGGATGGATGTTCCAGCCTGCTGTTCAAGGAGAGTTTTGCCACCCCAGGCTACAGAGAGTGGAGCACATTCCCAAGGGTTGGGGAGAGTAAAATTTACACCCCATAGGTCTGAGAGGGCTGGGCCTGCCTCCCATAGATTAGGGAAGGCCAAGTCACCAACTCATTGCTCTGAGAGGGTTGGGCCTCTAGGCCAGAGATTAGGGAGAATGTTGCCTCCCCCTCACTGTACTAAGGGGGTTAAGACTCTACCCCAAAAATTGGGTAAAATGTGGTCATCACCCCCAACATTCTTGGAGGGTGAGGTCTGTAGCTCGGTTTCCACCCAGATGCCTCATGAGAGTGGAAACAAGAAAATGGCCGTTGGGCAAGCCTGTGGAAAGGGTGGGTCCTCATGATGCCCCAGGGAGAAGAAACCATCATCTTGAGACTGAATCTCAGATTGTGAAGTCTAATGAAGTATGCCCAGCAGGTTTACAGGACTGTAGAGGACCCATGACTCATGTTTCCCTCCCAATCTCTCCTTATGGTAAGGCAAATGTTTATCCTTTGTCTGTCCCTTTGTACATTGGAAGCAGATAATGGTTTTGTAAGTTTCAGAAGTCTACAGCCAGATGGGACTTTGCCCTAAGACAAAATGTATTTCTTTAAACTGATTGTGATATGATTTTGTACTTAGCATTGTTACTGATTTAAGGTTTTGTTGTTTTTTTAAAAATATTGTCATGTCTTTTTGGAATTCAGAGGGTGGAGTGTGGCAGTTTGATATTATTTATGAATTCCAAAAAGAGTTCTAGACTATGTTTGTAAACTGGTCTGTTCCTCTGGGTGTGATCACCCTTTGATTGTATTAGATTCAGCTGAGACATCTGATTAAATTATGTTAAGATTCGGTCTTTGATTCAACCACAACATTAGAGTGTGACTCAGCATTGTCCCAGCCCCCTTGGTGGACTGTTAAAACAGATTCTCATGCAGAAGTAGACACACAGAGAACATACACAGAGGATCCTGAAGCCCTGGGAAGAGAGATGAGCCTGATGGTCTACAGCTGACCTTGAGAAGAGATCTGAGCAGCTGAGCCCAGGAAGAAATGATCTCCAGGGAGAGAGATGAGCCTTAGGCTAGCCTACAGCTGAGATCGGAAGAAGCTGGGACCATGGAGCCTTAAGAGGAAGGGGGAAGGCTGAAATCACCTGCCATCTTGCTTCAACCTGTGAAGCAAGGTACTTTGAGTTGGATTCTTTTAGACCTTGTGACTGTATGCTTCTACCCCAAATAAATACCCTATATAAAAGGGTATTTCTGGTAATTTGCATCAGCACCCCTTTGGCTGACTAATACAAAACCCAAAGATCAAAAAGGGTGAAATAAGAACTTCCTTTACAGTAATAACATTGAATGTTACTGGATTAGCTTCCCAATCAAAAGACACAGACTGGCAGAATAGATAAGAAAATATGAGCTATCTATATACTATCTATAAGAGACTCACCTTAGACCCAAGGATAGTAATAGGTTGAAAGTGAAAGGTTGGAAAAAGATATTCCATGCATACAGTAACAACAAAAAAAAGCTGGAGTAGCTATACTTATATCAGATGAAATGTACTTTAAAAGCAAAACTGGGATTAGAAACAAGGAAGGACATTATATATTAATGAAAGCGGCAATTCACCAGGAAGAAATAACAATTATAAATGCATGTGCACCTAATCACGATGCCCCAAGACACATGAGGCAAACACTGGGAAAACTGAAGGGAGAAATAGATATCTCTACAATAATAGTTGGAGGAGGATTGTGGGAATATGGCCAATGGATCTGACATAAATCTTAGCTCTCATTAAAACAACAAAGAAAAAGCCAGAGGCTGCCGTGGGGAGCTGCTTTGGGGCACAGCAAACCAGGACACTGCTTACCAACTCCCAAAAGAGCGAGGGTCAGAGACACGAAGAAGCCAAAGCAAGGAATCATGAGTTGTTAAACCTTCCAGCTGCCAGGAAGGGCTCCCCTCCCCCACCCCTGAGATTTTAGGCGAGGGTAAAACTCCTGGCAAATTGTATCTAACCAAGAGTAGAGCAAATGTCTACCTCCACGGGAAGTGCTCTGAGTCATCTAGGAGGGCACTGGACAGATAGGGAAGCCAGGAATAATCGGGGGTTGCCTACCTCAGTGGCTGGAAGGGGCACACATACCCAGCCCTCAGGACAGACAGACTAGGTGGAGCCCCTGGCCCCCTGCTCCAAACAGGAGTGTGACAGCAGATTCTGCAAGGAAGAGGGGTCTGGGAGAGTGGAGAGTGATTTTTTTGCAGCGAGTTTAGCCAACTATGCACCCCTTGAATATCGGAAGGGACCTCGATTGGAAAGGGAGAGGGGAGGGGGTTGTCTCAGGCAGGTGGTCATGCCCAGCCACCTAGGTAAAGAGAGGAATTACATCAGTGAGGAGGCAGAGAGAGGAGGCGATCGTCTCCACTGCAGCTGACTGCGGGGGATCTAACCTGCCCGAGGGAAGAGCGGCAGATAGCCTTCTGAAAGACCAGCCAACCCGAGGACACAGAAGAGCTCAGGGGAAGAATTTCTGCCTAGCATATATGAGGTTCCTGGTTCAATTCCTGGCTATTCCTTGAGAAGAGACCTTCCAGGTAATCAGGCATCCAGCTGAAACTTTATGACAAGGAACATATAGACATTTTCTTTGTATTAGCTTTTCTTGGCTCTCTTATCTAAAAAAAAAAAAAAAAAAAAAAAGTTCCTTTTCTTTTATTTCCCTTACTTAACTCACTAAAACCCAGTTCAAAACCTGCAGAGGGCAGGCTGCAGGGTGAGTGTCTGAGGAACACCAGCAGCCTGAGAAGATCCTCTGGGGTCTAAGAGAGAAGGCTGTGTTTCCATGTTTATTTTTTTTTCTTCTGTCTCCTTTTTTTAAAAAAACGAGTTGCTGCTGTCTTATTCTTGCTTGTATTGTATCCCCTTCCTTTCTTTCTCTGCTTGTTTATTTTTCTTTTTCTTTCTTTTATTCTTTTGGTTACAATCTATTCTACCTATGCTATTTCTTTTCACTCCTTCATCTTTATCTTTTTTTGTTTTCCGTTGTTGTTCTTTCATTCCACCTCTTTTATATGGCCTCCAATTTTTCGTGTTTGTATTTCACCCTCTCTCCCTTATTCTCTGTACACCTTCTCTTTTTTACTTTTTTCTTTTTCTCTTCTCTGTTTTCTTTCCCCCTCTTCTCACCATTCTGGCATTTTAATTCATTCTATTTATTTGCTTCTCTTTTCTGTTTCTTGTTTCATTGTTTCTATTCCACTTTTCTAATCATATTCCTCTGTGCTTCTTACTTGTGTGAATTTTTCAATTTCCTAGGTCTTGTATATTTGCTCTCCTGCCTTTTACTATTACCATTACTATTATTCTTTTTGTCTTCCTATCTCTTTCCATTTATCTGCTCCTAGCTTGTTTTCTCTCAAAGGAATGTAGGCAGATCTCTCTCACAAAAAACAGTTGAGTGGGGGCAAGATCCTGCCCAAGTGAGCTGTTTTGGGAACCCACAGAGTAGGAGGCTTCAGAGCATTGATCTAGAGGGAGCTGGAGGAAGAGATAACTTCCTCAAGGTGCTGCTGGCTTGACTCTTGGTTACTGTGTTTCTTCTTCCTTGTTTTCCCCTTTTCTATGTATACTGATTTTGTATACCAAGGCCATCTCTTTTCCTTCCCTCATCATTCTATCTTCTGCTTTCTGTTGTTGTTCTTACATTCCACCTCTCTGTTTATCCCCAATTTTTCTGCTTTTTATTTCTACCTCATCTATCCTGCTTTCTTTCTTTTATTATTTTTTTTGTCTTTTTGTCTTTTCTTTTCTCTTTCCCTCTCTCCTCATCATACTGGCCTCTTAATTCAGTCTATATATTTTCCTCTATTTGCTTTCCCATTTCATTGTTCATACCCCACTTTTTTATTCCTATTACTCTACACTGCTTACATGAGTTAAATACTCATTTTCCAAGGTCTTAAATGGTTCCTCTTCTAACAATTACTATTATTATTCCTATTATCCTTTTACTTTTCTTACCTCTTACACTTTCTCTGGCCCTAATTTTTTTCCTCTAAAGGAACATAGACAACAGCAATGAAATGGAATAAGAAGAACAAAGTGTCAAAGAGAAAACTTAACACACACACACACACAAAGCAATTAAATAAAACCATAGAGTAAAGAGAGAAGCTAATCAACTGAATAAACCCATCAAGATAAAAAAGATGACTAGAGGGCAACAAAAAAATTACAAACCATACAAAGAAGCAGAAAGACATGGCCCAGTCCAATGAACAAATTAAAAACCAGGAAGAAGTGCAGAATATTGCACAGCTGATCAAAACTGTCCAAACAAATATCATGGACCAACTTAATGAAGTGAAGGAAGAGATTAAGGATATTAAGAAGATACTGGGAGAACATATTGAAGAAATTGTAAACATACATAAAAAGATAACAGATATGATGGTGATGAATGGCACAATCCAAGAAGTCAAAAAGACACTGGAAGCACATAACAGTAGATTTGAACAGGCGGAGGAAAGAATTAGTGATGTGGAAGACAATACATCTGAAATCAAACAGATAGTAGAACAGAGAGATAAAAAGATAGAAAAAAACCAGCAGGGACTTAGGGATTTGAATGACAACACAAAACACATACTACATATCCATTATAGGTATCCCTGAGGGAGACGAAAAGGGAAAAGGGACAGAAGGAGTGTTGGAGGAAATAATGGCTGAAAACTTCCCAACTTTATGGAGGGAAATGGATGTACAAGTCCAGGAAGTGCAGCACACTCCAAACAGTATAAATCCAAACAGGCCTACTCCAAAACATATACTCGTCAAACTCTCCAATGCTCAAGACAAAGAGAAGATACTGAAAGCAGCAAGAGAAAAGAGAACTATCACATACAAGTGCAGCTTAATAAGATTAAGTGCTGATTTCTTATCTGAAACCATGGAGGTGAGAAGGCAGTGGTATGACATAGTTAAAATACTAAAAGAAAAAAAATTCCAGCCAAGAATTCTCTATCCAGCAAAGCTGGCATTCAAAAATGATGGATAGTTCAAAATATTCACAGATTAAACAGAAATTAAGAGAGTATGCCAATGAGAAACCTGCCCTTCAAGAAATACTAAAAGGAGTTCTGCAGGTTGAAAGGAAAAAACAGGAGAAAGAGAGCTGGAGGAGAGTGTAAGAACAAATAAAAAGACAAAAAAAAAAAAAAAGAAAGAAAGAAAGAAAGAAAAGAAATAAAAGCAACATATGACATACATAAACCCAAAGAAAATATGGTTAATGTAAGTAATTTCTTGAGAGTAATAACACTGAATGTTAATGGATTAAATTCTCCAGTCAAGAGACACAGATTGGCAGAATGGATTAGAAAATATGACCCATCTATATGTTATCTACAAGAAACCCATCTTAGACTCTGGAATTCAAGGAGGCTGAGAGTGACTGGCTGGAAAACAATCTTACAAGCAAACAATAACCAAAAAAGGGTGGGAGTAGCTATACTAATATCAGACAAAATAGACTTTAAATGCAAAACTATTGTAAGAGACAAAGACGGACAATATATATTAGTGAAAGGAATAATCTTTCAATAAGAAAGAACAATCATAAACATGTATACACCTAACAGAGGCACCTCAAAATACATGAGGCAAACACTGGAAAAACTAAGTGGAAAAATAGATGCCTCTACAATTATAGTGGGGGAATTTAATACACCATTATCACCATTAGACAGACCATCTCAACAAACAATCAATAAAGAAACAAAGACTTTGGTTAATACATTAGAGGATCTGGTCCTAGTGGACATATACAGAACATTACATCCAAACACAGCAGGTATACATTCTTCTTGAGTGCACATGGATCATACTCCCAGTTAGAACACATGCTAGGCCACAGAAAAAAATCTCAGTGAATTCAGAAAGATTGAGATTATACAAAGTAATTTCTCTGACTACAATGGAATGAAATTGGAAATAAATAAGGGCCAGAGAACCCGATTAGGCACAAAGATATGGACGTTAACATACTTTTAGACCAAAAGTAGGTCAAGGAGGAAATCTCAAAAGAAATCAGTAACTACCTGGAAATGAATGAAAATGACAAAACAAAATATCCAAACCTATGGGATGCAGAAAAAGCTGTACTGAGAGGGAAATTCATAGCCATAAATGCATATATCAAAAAAGAAGAAAGAGCTAAAATCAAAGACCAAACTGCACACCTGGAGGAATTGGAAAAATATAACAAACTAACCCCAAAGGAAGTACAAAGAAGGAAATAACAAAGATTAGAGCAGAACTAAATGAAATAGAAAATAAGAAAGCACTAGAAAAAATAAACAAAAACCAAAAGCTGGTTCTTCAAGAAGATCAATAAGATTGACAAACTCTTAGCCAGACTAACAAAGAAAAAAAGAGAGCAGATGCAAATACACAAAATAAGAAATGAGGAAGGGGATATCACTACTAACCCCTCAGAAATAAAGAGTATCATAAGAGGATACTTTGAAAAATTACATGCCAACAAGAATGAAAATTTAGAGGAAATGGATAAATTCCTAGAAACTCACAAGCAGCCTACATTGATGAAAGAAGAAATTGATGAACTCAACAGTCTAATTACAAGAAAAGAGTTAGACTCAGTCATCAAAACCTCCCAACTAAGAAGAGCCCAGGACCAGACAGCTTCACTGGTGAATTCTACCAAACACTCCAGAAAGAATCCTGCTTAAGCTCTTCCAAAAAATAAATGTAGAAGGAACATTACTTAATTCATTCTATGGTGCCAACATTACCCTAATTCCAAAGCCAAATACAGATGCCACAAGAAAGGAAAATTACAGACCAATCTCTCTAATGAACCTAGATGCTAAAATCCTCCACAAAATACCTACTAATCACATTCAACAATATATCAAATGAATTATACACCATGACCAAGTGGGTTTCATCCCTGGTATGTAAGGATGGTTCAACATAAGAAAATCAATCAATGTATTACACCACATAAACAGATTGAAAGAAAAAAATCACATGATCATCTCTATAGATGCAGAAAAAGCATTAGACAAAATACAGCACTCTTTCCTCATAAAAACACTACAAAAGATAGGAATAGAAGGAAACTTTCTGAACATGATAAAGGGTACTTATGAAAAACCCACAGCTAACATCATCTTCAATGGTGAAATCCTAAAAGCTTTCCCTCTAAGATTGGGAACAAGACAAGGATGCCCACTATCACCCCTCCTATTTAACATTGTATTAGACATACTTGCTTGAGCACTGAGGCAGGAAAAAGATATAGAAGGCATCCAAATTAGAGAGAAAGAGGTAAAAATTTCACTATTTGCAGACAAGATGATCCTATATGTAGAAAGTCCTGAGAGATCTACAACAAAGCTTCTAGAACTTATAAATGAGTTCAGTAAAGTCGCAGGCTATAAGATCAATGCTCAAAAATCAGTAGCATTTCTGTACACCAATAATGAGCAGTCTGAGGAAGAAATCAAGAAAAAAATACCATTTACAATAGTAACTAAAAAAATCAAATATCTAGGAATAAATTTAACTAAAGTTGTAAAGGACCTATATACAGAAAACTACACAACACTGTTAAAGGAAATAAAAGAAGACTTAAATAAGTGGAAAAATATTCCTTGTTCATGGACAGGAAGACTAAACATCATTAAGAAGTCTATCCTACCCAAACTAATCTACAGATTTAATGCAATCCCAATAAAAGTCAACGCAGCATTTTTTTAATGAATTGGAAAAACTAACTACAAAATTTATTTGGAAGAGTAAGAGGCCCCAAATAGCCAAAGATATATTGAAAAAGAAAAATGAAATTGGCGGTATCACACTACCTGACTTTAAAACATACTACAAAGCTACAGTGGTCAAAACTGCATGGTATTGGTACAAGGATAGACATATTGACCAATGGAACCGAATTGAGAGTGCTGATATAGATCCTCACATATACAGTCATCTGATATTCAACAAGGCCACCAAGTCCACTCAACTGGGAGAGAATGACCTCTTTAACAAGTGGTGCTTGGAGAACTGGATATCCATATCCAAAAGAATGAGAGAGGAACACCATCTCACACCTTATACAAAAATCAACTCCAGATGGATCAAAGATCTAAATATAAGAGCCAAGACCATAAAGACCTTGTAAGATAATATAGGGAAGCGTCCACAGGACCTTGTAATAGGGAATGGTTTCATGAACTTCTCACCCAAAGCATGAGCAGTGAAAGAAAAAATAGATAAATGGGATGTTAAAATTTAAAACTTTTACACCTCAAAGGACATTATCAAGAAAGTAAAAAGGCAGCCTACCCAATGGAATAAAATATTTGGCAACTACATATCTGATAGGAGCCTAATATTCTGCATATACAAAGAAATCCTACACCTCAAAAATAAAAAGGCAAACAACCCATTTTAAAAATGGGCAAGCGACCTGAAAAGACACTTCTCCAAGGAAGAAATACAAATAGCTAAAAGGCACATGAAAAGATGCTCAACATCACTAGCTATTAGGGAAATGCAAATCAAAACTACAATGAGATACCATCTTACACCCATTAGAATGGCAGCTATTTAAAAAAACAGTGGACTATAAGTGTTGGAGAGGATGTGGAGGAATGGGAACCCTCATCCACTGCTGGTGGGAATGTAGAATGGTGCAGCCACTGTGGAGGACAGTTTGGCAGTTCCTCAAAAAATTAACTATAGAACTTCCATATGATCCAGGAATTCCACCGCTGGGTAAATACCCAGAAGAATTGAAAGCAAAGACACGAACAGATATATGCACACCAATGTTCATAGTGGCATTGTTCACCATTGCCAAAAGTTGGAATCAACCCAGGTTCCCATCAACAGATGAATGGATAAACAAAATGTGGTACATACATACAATGGAATATTACTCAGCTATAAGAAGGAATAAAGTGCTAACACACGGGATAACATGGATGAATCTTGAAGACCTTATGTTGAGTGAAGCAAGCCAGGCATTGAAGGATGAACAGTACATGACCTCACTGATATGAATTAAGCAAATTGAGCAGACTCTGAGAGCTATTGTCTGGAAGATAGGTTTACAAGCAATAGAAAGGGAGAAGAAGGTTGTGAGCCAACACCCATACAGACGTAATCTATGGTAAGGTGAAAGTGTGTAGTTGCATATTGAAGGGATATGACAGGAGGGTTGTGATATTATTGGGTTGGGTGGTGCAGTTTTGACAGGTGGGTAGATTGGGAAGGGTGGGTTGGAAAGTCCAGGGAACTGGGGGGAGGGTTGGGAGACGGACCAGGTGAACACTGGGGATTTGCGGGTATGTGGTTGAAAGCACAAAGTTGGGAATACTTTTATGGCAATACGACAAGGAAGGGTTACTGGTTTAGGGTGTTGGATGGGGGGGCATTTGGGACAGGACGCACCTGGAGCAGGCTTCTAGGCTGTATGTGAGTGATCATTCTGTCATAATGTGTTGTGTTGTATCAGTGGGTGGAGACCCACATAATGAGCAGGAAGGAGTTGGACTCCCATCTTCGGGAGGACCAATTTGTTCACAGATAGGCAGGAGTCTCTCGAGAGCAAGAGCATTTCCTAATAGGGTAGGATAAACCAGTGTGTCAAGACCTCATTCTTGTTGCATGTAACTATGATTCTTGTCATCCACGGAGTGAAGCTAAGGGGTCTCTGTGGGCCCCGAGGGGAGGGGAAGGAAGGAATAGAATAGATCTAACAGGGGGTATTTAGTAGGCAATGGAAGTGTTCTACATGATCTTACAATGATGGACACAGGACATGGTAAATATCATCAAAATTTATAAAAGTGTACTGTCTAAAATGTAAACCATAGTGTAAACCATTGATCATGTTCAGTAGCTATATTTCACTATTTGTATATCAGGTATAAGAAAGGGAATATCCACATATAAAAAGGTATTAATAAGGGGGGGAGGGAAGGAGGAGAATGTTGGGTATATGAGAGTCTCCTGTATTCTGTGTATGACTTTGCTGTGACCTAAAACTTCTTTGAAAACAAAATGAAAAATAGTGAGACACTGGAGAATGAGTGGGGGGAGGTGCCACTGTACAGACAGGATGCCAGATATTGCAGTGATGAAAGGCAAAATGTCAAAAAATTTTTTTAGTATTTTTCTTTTTTTTTTTTCATTTTAAAAATAATTTATTGAAGTATACATACATACATAAACAATAAGTGTTTAGTAAACATTGTGAACTTACAAAACAAACATGCATAACATCATATAGGGCTCCCATACATCACCCCACCACAAATACTTTGCATTGTTGTGAAACATTAGTTAACAAATTATGAAAGAGCATCATCAAAGTATTACTACTAACTATAGTCCATATCTTACCCTCTTATACTTTTAAAAAATATATTTGTTGATTTATTTATTTACTTTTATCCATTTTTACCCTCTCCCCTGTTTTTGCTGTTTTTGTGTCCATTCGCTGGACAATTCTGTCTGTTTCCAGCCCTCTCTTCTCATCCTTCTCCTCCTGCCTTCACCAGGATTCGATCCTAGGAACCTCCAATGTGGGAGAGAGGCATCCTACCACCTGCACCACCTTAGTTCCTTGTTTATTTGGTGTGTCTTGTGTTGGCTGTCCCTTGTGTCACTCTCCTGTTACATCATCATCTTGCTGCATGGCTCAGTGGGGCCTGGCAGTGCACCCACCCATGGGACCTGGGGACTCACTGGTGCATAGGGCTTTGGGGGCTCACCTGCTCGTGGGGTCTTGGGGACTCACCCGCTCACGGGGCCTGGTGGCCCACGCGCCTTCTATATTTTCCTTTTCTATATTTTTCTTTCTTTTTTTTTTTTTTTTTAATTTATTTTTACCAGGAGGTCCTGGGGATCGAACCCAGGTCCCTCCATATGGGAGATGGACATCCAACCACTTGAGCCACATCCCCCCCTGCTATATCTCTTGAGGTTGACCAAAGATACCTAGAGTTACAGTCATTTCCCATACAGGATGGTCAATCAGGCTTAGTTTATCACCAGCATTCTATAAACCAGACTTAGGGAGAAAAACTAGGTCCAGGGACACACGCATGGTTTCTAATATAGCGGATGTTTAGCTTACCCTGATTATCACAAAATCAGGACAGCGAGAATATTCACACTCATTATTTTTTAATATCCCAATCTTTTAATTTTATTTCATTTTATTTTCAGTTTTTTTAAATTTTTATGTATTTTATTTCTTATATTTAAATTTATCATTATTGTTTCATTTTCCTGTTAATTGTATTTGACTATGGTAATGGCTTCATTTTTGAAGAAGCTTTGGATCACAGGATTACAACTGGGGTGGGGGGCGAGCATTGGTGTGGGGTGTCAGTGATAGGGAATGCATGGGAAGAAGTTCCCCTAAGCATACATATAAGGTATATAAAAATATTCAAATATTCACAGGGCATTGTCATAATGGGTGGAGGCTCACACAGTAACTGAGAGAATACTGAATTCCCATCCTGGAGAGCTCTGTCTCATTCTCTAAGGGAGAAGCAACAGTCACCCAAGTGCAGGGGCAGTGGCTGGCGAAGGAGGATGATCCACTGATGGGCCCTTGATATTGATGACTTCGCTTATGAGCCTTTGCTCTTGAAATTGAAACTTAGCCTATTGTTATGGGGTGCTTACGGGTTGCCTCCTGAGAGCCTACTTATTGCTCAAATGTGGCCTCTCTCTAAGCCTGACTCAGCATATGAATGCATTACCTTTCCCCGAGCATGGGACATGACTCCCGGGGATGAGCCTCCCTGGCACCGAGGGATTGCTACCAAGCACCAACTAGTAATGCAACTGGAAAAAGATCTCAAATAAAAGGGGCACATGGTAAAGACGAATGACTTTATATGGCTAAGAGACTTCAAAGTGAGTCAGGAGGTCATTCCAGAGGTAACGCTTATGCACATCGCAGCAGGATCTCATAGACTGCCATAGAGGATACTACCCCAAATAGTGGGGCTCCTGAGGGCTCTGGAGACACCCAGGTCCTATGGTCAGGGCAGATAGCTCCAGAGTTTGGTGCCTTGCCAGTGGGCCCTACTTTGGATTTTGTGCTCCTAAGAGTTAACAGACTCAATTATGTCTTCCTTGCACATGGTTTATCTGTCCCTTCTATTTAAACCTATACTTGGTACTGGAGTCTGTAGGTGAAACTTGTCCAGAGACTCAAGTCTTTGCACTGTCCATGTGCCACCTGGGCCCAGAACCTCAGCGGATTGGCAACACCTACTCTACAGCTCACTGGACTCACCCAGGACAACTGGTGGGGAGATGATGGTGGACAACAGCCATCCCAGGGAGCAGAGAGTCTGCAGCTGCAGGCAGGATAGCCCCATCCATCTTCCCCATGGGATATAAGCCCCCTCTCAATTGGAGGTGGAGTGGATGTCACCATCCCAGAATCCTTGGTATTGGGGAAAGAGCTATGGACTAGAGTAGATTTACTGGTATTCTATTATAGACATATTGTGATTCTAGCAGTAAAAGAAATTACAACATTGATGTGGAGCCAGTGGCCAATGGAGGCTCTGGGGACAGGGAGAGGGAAAACAGTTGTAATATGGGGGCTTTTTTGGGACTTGGGAATCATCCTGAGTGACATTGCATGACAGGTATAGGCCATTTTATATCATCATATAACATGCAGAACTGTGTGGGAGAGAGTGTAGACTACAATGTGAACTATGGTCCATGCTTAATGGCAAAGCCCCAGGATATGTTTATCAATTGCAATGAATGTGCCATACTAATGAAGGATGTTTATGTGGGAGGGTGTGGGAGGTGTGGGGAGTGGGGTATATAAGAATCCCTGTATTTTTTGTGTAACATTTATGTAATTTAAGTATCTTTTTAAAAAAATAAGTAACAGTTGGAGACTTCAATACATCACTCTCAGCATTGGATGGAACATCTGGGCAAAGGATCAATAGAAAAACAGACAGCTTGACTACTATGATAAATAGATTAAAACTAATAGACATATACAGAACACTGCATCCCAAAACAGCACGGTATATGTTCTTTTCAAGTGCTCATGGACCTTTCTCCAGGATAAACCATATGTTATGCTGAGTTAACACATAGCCTAACCATCACACGCAGTTACAAACCTCTTCAGGGACATCCTGAGTAGTTTCTCTGTATTTTATCTTCATATGAGAGGGTAAGTCTCCGCTTGAGTACTGCTTTGAGGGCTGCCTCAAATCCCCTTCTCCCTTTCTTCTTCCACCTCTCACAGGTTCAAAAGTTGGCCTGGCAGCCACGGTCATCTTTTATGTTTGCCCGAGGTCAGACGCAGGAGCCCCTGAATCACACACAATCATTACGAATCTTCCTCCAGAAACCTATTCTACTTGATGAAGTGGAAAGGACACAGAAAGCACTTCTACTACATTCTAAAGTACCATTTTTGTCTCAAGGAAAACAATTTGTGTGTTTGTGTGAACAGAACTAGCCTTTTCATGAAATACCATTTTTCACTTGAAAAGATCAATGACAAACTATGGCCATTTGGACTTGGACATTGAGCACTTTCTTATAAATGAATGTGAGCCTGTCACTTCATGAACAGCTACTGCTAGTACTTATTGCCAGTGATAAAATGGAAGCTCTCAAAATCAAAATTTTGGAAAACTTGAAATCACCACCTTAACCTTGCCAGCATCTCAAGGCTTACTAACTTTTTGGTGGGATCTGTGTTAATTGTAACAAGTATGATGTTTTAGTCAGCCAAAGGGGTGCTGATGCAAAATACCAGAAATCTGTTGGTTTTTATAAAGAGCATTTATTTGGGTAGAAGCTTACAGTCACAAGGCCCTAAAGAGCCCAACTCAAGCTACCATAAGAGGGACTTTCTCACCCAGTCTGTTGCCACATGTTGACACAAGATGGTGGGTGATGGCTCCAAGGGTTCGGCTTTCCTCTTCCTCTTAGGCTCCGTGGCTCCAGCTTCTTCCTATCTCAGCTGTAGGCTGGCATGAGGCTCATCTCTCTTCCAGGGGCTCATTTCTTTCCAGGCTCAGCTGCTCTGGTCTCTTCACAAGGTCAGCTGTAAATTATCAGGCAAATGGCTCAACTCTCCCTGGGGCTCCAACATCAAAATGAAGTTCTCTCCTCTGCTATGTCTTTTTTCTGTGTATCTCTATTTCCTTGTAATAGTCTGTTTTATCCCCACCAAGGGCATGGGGACTCAACCCTGTGCACGCCCTAATAACGTGGTTGAGTCAAAGCCCAAATATTAACATAATTTAATCAGACGGCTCAGCTAAATCTAATACAGCCAAAGGGTATCACACCCAGAGGAATAGATCAGTTTACAAACATAATCAAATATCTTTTTTTGAAATTCATAAATAATATTAAAGTGCACATATGACCTTTAGGAAACATGTAATGAAATAAGTCAATACTGGAAGCTCTACGTAACTCAGTGGGTCAATATATTACTTCAAAAAACAAAAACAAAAAACAACAAAAAAAATGCATTAGGACAGTATCAATGGGTGAGACCTAAGAATTTTGTTTTAATAATATGATATTCAATAACATATCACACTGCAACTAACCTTTAAGAATCTACCACTTGTGTAAAGTGGTATCAAACATGAATATTAACAATTGCCTGAAAAGACCATTTAAAAATACTCCTCCCATTTCAAACTACATATATGACCAGGCTGATTTTTTTGTAGAAACCAAAAATAAGTGATTAAATGCAGAAACAGATTTGAAATTCTAGAAGTATTCTATTAAGTAAGACAAAAAAGAGAGCTTGGCAAAATGTGAAATGATCAACTTTTCTTCCTACATTGGTTTCCTCTGAAAGTTACATATCATAAATATTACTTGTAATAATAGATATTAAAATCATTAATAGCCATTCAAAATTAATATCTTTAAAATTTGTTTTAATTTCTAATATGGTCAATATCAACAGATACAATGCACATAAACAAAGTCTCCTCGGGGTCCTCACTCCTCTGGAAGCCTGTGGAGGTCCCAGGA
>JAKSZT010050748.1:977805-1000003 GCA_026826555.1 Tolypeutes matacus | reverse complement strand
CACCCCTCCCCTGCCCTTTCCCATCTGACCCCACCCCTCCCCTGCCCTTTCCCATCGGAGGCTGTCCACTGCCCTCCGGCCACTCACCAGGGCCCTACCCCTTCTCTGGCCTTCCTGGGCTCCGCATGCACACCTGCCCTAACCCTGGCCTCTCCTCTTCTCTGCAGAGTGCATGCTGGCACCAGAGCTCCCTAGGACTTTACTCCATCCTCCTCCAACAGCTCAGGAAACTCCTTTTCCGAAAGCACATGCGATGCCCTGGCCTTTCCATCCCTCCCTCTTTACGTGGGAGGGTGTGGGAGGGTGTGGGAGGGCCCCCCACACACACACATCCACTGCTCCTTCGCCCTGGCCCCTCCATTCCATGCCGTCCTTTCCCCCGCAGGCTCTTCAAATCATTCCCTATCACTTCTAATGTTCCCGGGAAGGGCCCCATCCGAGGGGTCTGGAGCAATGGCAGTGCTCAAACCCCAGGCGCCATCCGGAACAGGGTCTGAGCTGCCCCCGCTGTCGCCCGCAGGCTGGGGAAGGACTGGAGGGCTGAAGAAGCCCTGGCTGTGAGCCCCCTGACTTTGTCCCTCGAGACTGCTGCTTCCCCACCCGGGCCCTTGGCGCCACGACTCCGTTCACCCCGCCCCTTCACTGCTGGGAAGTGCCGAGACCCTCTGGCATCCCCCTTCCAAGGCACCCGGCTGCCTGCTGGCTGCTTTGGGAGGAGTCTGTCCTCCGGGCCCGGAAGTGCTATGCCAGTGGCATAGCATGTGCTTAAAGTGGGTCTCCGAGTCAGTAAAGCCCTGAACCCGGGCCCCTTTTCATACCTGAGTCATACAAACAAGGTCAAGCCACATTTTCCCTCCATTTAATCCATTTTCCCCATGCATGTAGCATTTGGGGGGAAGGGCAAGAGTGATGACATCATGCATTCTAAAGAGTATATAAAATATACAGTGAGATCAGGAAGGGATAATTTTTGAAATGACCATGCCCTGCCGTCCAGGCTAAGAATGGAATATAATCGAAACTGAAGATGTCCCCTTTGAGCCCTTCCCTGTCCCTTCCCCCAGAGGCAATTACTTTCCTGGGTTTTGTTTTAATATTTTCTTACTAACTACCCACGACGCGTCCCTGAACAAAGTATTGCCGAGGGCTGGCCGTTGCAAAGGGATGTGTGCTGTCAGAGCCAGGGCCCCGGGGGGGCACGGGGGAGTCTGAGGACACGCCATAGGTGGGCAAGGGTGTAAAGAGCCTATTAAGAAACGAGAACAGACAGCGCTCCATCCCAGACACGGCGCAGCTGTGCGGGTTTCTGGGATTACCGGCCATCGCTGGGGGTTTATGGGGAAGTGCCTCGGTGCCTGGTTTCTAGAGGCTGCTGTCCGCCAGCTCCGCCGGGCATTGACAGGCGCTGGGGGGCCTCTGGCCGCGTCCACGTGCACGCTGCGCTGGAAGGGCAGTGCTGAGGCTGGGGCCCGCTCTGTTTGCCCTCCGGCCATGCGTAAGTGCTGCAAGTTGCCTTCTGATAACGCAGCTGCTGGGCGGGAGCTGCTAGCTGCGTCCTGATAACTAGTCTGTGTGACTCAGCAGCCCGTGCCGCGGGATTTCTTTCCAGTCGGTGTTTGTGTGGCTCATTGGGCTTTCTGCCCCTCTTCCTTAGGCTGTACCCGATCCTGCCTCAATACCTGACCCATTCTTCCGCCTTGATGCTTTCATGCAAAATTATATTTTCAGGTTAACTCTTTGTTTTAGTTTGCTAAAGCTACAGATGCAAAATACCGGAAATGGCTTTTCTAACAGGAACGTACTAGGTAAAAGCTTACAGTTCCAAAGCTGTGAAAATGTGCAGATCAAGACACCATCGGAGACGCTGGCTCATGGGCTCCTGCCACGCGGCGAGGCAAATGGCAGCCAACCTTGGCCGCGGCCCCTGCTCTCCCCTCCAGGCTCGCCTTCTGCTCGGCTCAGCGGTGGGCGAGCGCGCGTGGCAGCGCTCGTGTCTGCAGCTGGGGCTGCTCGGTGGGCCCAGCCTCTCCAGGGCCTCTTTCTGTGCCCCGTGCTGCCCTGAGCCAGCCTCTCCGGTTTCCCTCGGCCTCTCTCTCAGCTGCTGCCCTTTATGCATTGGTTCTCTTCCTTCAGAGAGCCCTGGCTACACTGATACACCGAAAACCAGCGGTTCCACACTGTGGAAATGACCGTACCACGCACTGACCAATGCCAAGCCAGCAGATCAATCACCATCCCCACGGCCCTGTTCCAACAATTTCCAAATAGGAAATTGTAAAAAATAAAATTAAAAATAAGAAAACATACGAAACTGCCTGGCTTAGAATCTCTACGAAGGAAGCTGCAGCCGCGCGCACGGAGGTCACGCACGTGCTATCTCACTGCCTCCCACTCCGGCCGTGGCCCTGTCCCAGCAGGGAGCAGCAGGCGGGTGTGCCCAGGCCTCTGCTGGGTTTCACAGAAAGCCCGGCTATGACGGCTATGACAGGAAGTCGGCGGGGCCCCCGTGTCCATGGCCGGGCAGCGCTCTCAGGCTGTGGGATGAAACAGCGACGGTCAGCCCGGCATGGCCACTGCTGGTCTTTACCCCTTCAGCACTCCCACCCCAAAATGCAGCCACCACTGATGCCCGACAGAGCAGATGTCATCTTCCCTGCCCCCAAGTCAAGCAGCTCTTTTGTCACTTCAGACCCCATGGACTCACTTTTAAGGACTGTGAGAAATGCGGTAGATTCCCGGCCAGTCTCAGTGCCTGGAGAAGAAGCGGAAGCTGGTCAGGGCCTCGGGACAGGGCCCTTAGGACAAGGGGGCAGGGCAGGGGGTCTACGAAATGCAGCCCCTTACTGTCGGCTCAGCAGCCAGTGCTTCCTTAGAGTCGGGGTCCGGCCGATTGACAGCCACCTAACCTTCCTGGGGCCTCAGGCTCCCTGTCTGTCCCTGTCCCGTGGATCCGTATGAGGGTTAAATGCTTCCATTCCTGCGGTGCCCGTAGAACAGGGCCTGTCGCTCTTACTAGGGCGGAAGCCCAGGAGAGCCCCACGTCGCCCGTTTCTTTCCTCTGGTGTGATGACGGCCAGGTCCCACTCTGAGCTCCGCTCACTTGCCTGGAGAGGGACAGCCGCTCTGTCCCTTACAACCACGCACAGAGGGAGCGACCCGTCAAAGGCCGGGGTGAGGCAAGGCTGAGGGAGGCTCGAGCCACAAGCACTGGCACGCGGGAGACGCATGCCCACTACACACTCCCTCCACGCTTCCAGCTCAGTCAGGGGACCTGGTTTACTTCCACTCACTCTCTTACGGGATATTTAGCAACCTGAGGGAGAAGGACCTGGGGGTTTTTGCTCCACAATTTAAGAGACCCAACTCCCAGGAACTGCTGCCCAATAGAGCATCTCCAAATTGGCTCCAGTGGGGCAGGAGATGCAGCTCGGCGCTCTGGAGCGAGATACTCTGAGGGCTGAGTGGGGAAACCCAGACCCCCTTCCCACCTGAGCTCTTCTTCCTTCCTTTCACAGCTCCAGCCAACACAGTTACAATGACCAAAACTCCAGTGAGCACAGTTCCTAGGGCCAGGACAGCAGGCTGTCGCTTAAGGAGGACGGCGGGCTGGGAAGGCGGCTCTGAAAAAGGAGGAGAAGGTCAGGGGCCCTGACCCCAGCCTCAGCCCTGACCCTGCTGGAGGAGCTCAGAAGGGCCCCTGCTTCCCCGCCCTCCTCCCCTCCTTACCCCATGTCAGGGTGAGGGGCTCGGGCAGCCCCTCGTGCTGCACGTGGCACGTGTATCTCTTTTCCTCCCCAGAAGGCACCACCACAGCCGCCCACTTCTGGAAGGTTCCGTCCCCTGCAGGCCTGGTCTCCACAAACTCCATCTCCTGGGTCTGCTCCTCCCCGTCCCGCTGCCAGGTCAGCGTGATCTCCGCCGGGTAGAAGCCCAGGGCCCAGCACCTCAGGGTGACCTCACGCTCAGAGATGGGGTGGCGGGTCACGTGTGTCTTTGGGGGGTCTGCGGCAGATGAAGCAGGCACGGCTCAGGCAAGGATCTTGGGGGCAGCATCTGCTGCGGAGACCACAGCCTCCTACTTCCTGTCCTTTGACTGGGGAGATGCTGCCGACCAGAGCAAGGCAGAGGAAGAGCCTCTGCAGGCCCCTGGCCGAGGCCGGCGGTTTCTGGATACGTGTGACAGGCACCCACGGCCCCTTGCTCTAGCAGGAGGGCCAGGGGTGTGAACACTGCCCAGAAGCACGCCCAGCGGCCTCCTGGCAGCAGCTTTGCCCCAGGAGGCCCCCAGACCCACATCTCCTGCTGGGGGAACCTGTCCTTCTCACTTGCCCCCAGCCGACACGCCCCCCCCCCACCCTGGAGAGGGAACAAGCGCAAGCAGGGGCTTGGGGGCGGGCTGGGTGGGGGAGCGGGAGGCCCTTACCGGTGCGGTTCAGGCTCTGGGCTCCACACTGCAGGTACCTCTGCAGCCAGAGGACGCACTCCTCCTCCAGGTAGGCCTTGTCCCTCTCTATGGCGTCCCCAGCGGCCTCCCACTTTCGCTTGGTGTAGTAGGCGATGAACGAGGCCGCCGTGTACTGCAGGGGGTCCATGTGCAGGCTCAGGTAGTCCTCGCCGTCGTAGCCGTACTGCCAGTGCCCTGCGGTGCCCCCGTCCTCCCGGAGCTCGCAGCCGTAGGTGAACTGCAGGGTGTGGGGGCCTGCGGCCACAGGGCCAGGCAGCGCCTGAGTACAGAGCCCCTGCCCCCGGCCACCCCTCCTTAGCCCCTGGGCTGCCAGCGAGCCCGGCACACTCCCTGACCCTGCTCCCCTCTGCTGGCTGCGGCCAGCTGGGCTTGAGGCTCAGCTTCAAGCCGTGAGCTAGGACAAGTCCCTCAGCCCCACAGCCGTGTGAAAGGAGGTTTGTACTGTGAGCCCAGGGTCTCCGCCCTTGCTGGCAGTGCCTTGTGCCATGCGCAAGCTCCTGAAAACCCAAGCACAGCACACGGCGTAAAGACAGAGAATGCAGCGCTCGGACAGTTTCCCTTGAGGTGCCAGAGGATGCAAGCAAATTAACATCAGCAAGCACAAAAGTCTGCTGAAAAAACCCTGATGAATTTCAAAGTCAAGTAGAAGCAGCTCTGGGATTGCCCCAGCCTGGGCTCCCTCTGGGCCCGCACTGCTCCCCTGCTCAAACTCCTAACCTGACTCTTGCACCCTAGGGCAAACTTCACCGTGTGTAGGCTCCCTCCTCCTCTTGTGCCCAGAGCTGTACTTCCCGAGTGCACGATCCAGTAGGGATTAGCTGTGAAAACCCTGGGTGGCCGCTAGTTTACGCAGTCATTCGGTAGTCGCGGTCCTGCGCAAACTGGTTCCGAGAGTGCCACACACTCGGGAGACATTTAATAAAAGTTTTTAACCTACGCTCTGTCCGCTGGCCCCGCAGTTCTCAATTTCACCCCACACCTTGCTGCGCCTAACTTCTGCCTGCTTGGAACATCTTTCTTTACTTCTCTTCATCGACCCAAATCCTGCACAAAGTTCCATCATTCATGCCACTCCCTAGCCGCCGGCGCCTCGCGCATGCACTCCATAAACCAGCTTCTAAGCCTCTGTTTGGCTCGGATGAAGGCACTGGCCTTCGAATAAACCGTAAGCTCTCTGAGGACAAATACGAAGCTGCACGTCTCCGGTGCCCCAGGTCCCGTGCCCGGAAGGTCTATGCGGGGCCCCCTCTGAGACCCAGGGAGATCCCCCCACCCCCATGCCCAGACTGAAGGCGCTCCCGGTGTGCGGCAGCGGGCAGACCCCGCGGAAAGCTTCCCCACGCGCTGTGCCCGGGACGCACGCGGCTGGGAGGCGCACGGCCTCCGCCCCTCCTCACAGGCACTCACGCGCTGCCTTCCGTGGGTTCTCTCTGCCCAGCCCCGGCTTTGTGGTTTGGTTGTAGTAGCGCTGCACGTTGCTCAGATTTAGCTGGAAAATCTTCATCCGGCTCGTGAAGATCTTGGTCTCATCATCGAAGTAACCTGGCTCCTCGGCCAGCCAGGGGACACAGGGCTTTGCCTTCCGCTCCTCGCTGTCGTAGCGGATGAAGGGCTGCTCGTCCACGGAGCCAAAGGCGGTAAACGCAGGCACTCCCGGGCCTGGCTCCGACACCGCCGTGTAGAAATACCGCAGAGAGTGCGATCCTGGGGGGCGGCAGAGGCGGCCTGCGTGAGCCCCGGCCCCCAGGGGCGGGAAGGCCCCACGCAGAGCCCGCCCTGAGAATCCAGAGGAGCCAGAAAGGAAGTGTAGTGCATCGGCAGTGGGGAACGGCTCCCCGAAGGAGACGTGCGCCTGGGGTGGGGACCTTTAGGGAGGTCTGAACGGGACGCGGCCGCGGAGGCCGCAGCACCTCCGCCCGACCCTTCCCCTCTCTCGGTCCCTGCCGCCTCCCAGGACCGCCTCTGGGGTCTTGGGCAACGCACTGGCCTCAGGGTCAGAAGTCCCAGCCCCGCGGCAGCCCTGTTTCCTGGGATGAACTGACCCTCTGTGGGCTCTAGAACGGAGCCTGCTCCCGTCCTAACGCCGGGGCTTCTGAAGACCCCCGAGATTCCTGTGTTGCGCACAGACTGGGGAGCAGCCCGAGATCTTGTCCCAGCCTCGCTGGCCTTTTTTCTGCCAAGCAAACATGGCACTGCCATCCCACAGCTTTTGATCCCCACCGTCCCCTCAGTCTGGAGCTCTCTACCCCCTGCCACCCCAGCCTTCCGCCCTGTCCCCTTCTGGTCTCTGCTGAAATGTCACTTCCTCAGGGGGTGCTTTGCCCGCCCCCACCCCAGCTACAGTCAGTTTCCCCCGCTGATATGAACATCTCACGGTTACTTATTCCCTGCCTGCCAGCCAGTAAATTCCACAGAGCAGGACGTCTTCTCTATGCTGCTCACTCTTAGTGCATACAGAGATGAATAAGTGAAAGATCCATGTAGCTTACAAAGACGCCAGGAGCCTAAAGTCACATACCGCAGATGGATAGCATAGAAAGTAAAGGTGCCTCGTGTCTGCGCCTGAGCGATTAACTGTTAACTGTTCTGTATTTCCCCTTTTTTTCCTATTCATACATCAACAAAGTTGGCTGGAGGGGGAGGTCTGAAAGAAATGGCCCATCCAACTCATATTGTTCTACCGCTTTTATTTTTGGTCTATCATGTGGCCATATTTCTCTGGCAGTAGATATAGATTGACCTTTTTAAAATTGGTGGAGTGGCATTTCACTGTGTTTTTGTAGCTTATCTTAACTATTGCCGTACCTTTTTTTCCCCCCAATTATTCTACTAGTAAGTATGATGCCTCAGCTAATATTCTTGTTCTTATTTCTTTGGACATGAGATGGAATGCTTCTATAATTCCTAATTTAAGTGGAAATACCCATCAAAGGTTATGAACATTTTGAATTTTAATCAGTATTACCAAATTGTTCTCCAAAAAAAGTCATCAGTTTCCACTTGTAACCAACAAGAGGAGTCAAAATCGTTAAAATTTGTCATTGGCAAGGTTGAAATAATTTATTGGCCAATTGAAGTTATTCTTCTGTGAAGTGCTTATTCGTGTATGTTACATGCTCTAACAGGGTATCCCGGCTTTTTACACGGCTTTGCAGTTTAAAACCTGAGCTAGGTTTAAAGCCCGGCTGTGTGCGTTCACGCTGCCTCCTGCTTTTCGCTGCTCACGAGTTGTTCCGACCCCTTCCTTCCAGCCGCGCCCACCCGCGCTGCCCAGAGCGAGGCCCTCCTGCGGGCTCCCGCAGCGGCTGCAGAAGGGGGCTGTTCTCGCCCACTCCCCACCACAGCCCGGACCCCAACGGGTTCCGCGGAGGGAGGCTGCGGGACGCTCAGGGCCCCCGATCCCGGGATCGAAAGCGGAGAGAAAGGACAAGGGCACAAGGGGGCCGGAGACCAGCTGCCCTTTGTCTCCAGCCCCCTGCGGCCCGCCCAGGGCTGGGCGGCTCGTCCACTCAGCCGGATGGAAAATGTGCAAATACGGAAACGTCCCCACGGTACTGCCGTTCAGCTCCCGCGCTGGACCAGTGAGGCGTGGAAGGGAAAAAGTTTCCAAAAAATGATCATTGTGAGGGAGCGCTTGCTCTGTAGCCCATGCTTCTGTTTTCGTGCTTTGTTTTAGTTCTCATAAGGACAGTGTGAGGTGGGCATTTTCTTTATTATTTTATTTTATTTTTTAGGAGGCACCGGGGATTGAACCCAGGTCCCCATATATGGGAAGCAGGCGCTCGACCACTGAGCTACATCCGCTCCCTGGGAGAGGACATTTTAACTCCTTGCTAGAGGTGAGAAAACTGAGGCTTAGCAGCAAAGCTTTAACTGGAACTTCTCTCCCTTGCTCACAAGTAGGTGAGATTCTTTAAAAAAGAAAAAGAAAAAGAAAGAAAGAAAAGAAAAAGAAAGTAAGAAAAGAAAAAGAAAAAAGTGTGGTTGGTGTAATTCCCCCAAAACCCTCCTGCTGCCAGATATGAATGTCGAGAGCTTGTTTCACTTTGCATCAGGCTGTTTCTCAAGGGGAACGTGTCACTCGGCAGCAGGCCGCGCTCCCACCACCTCCCCACCCCCGCACCTCTAGACTCTGCAGTGCCACAGCAGCTGCCAGGCTGGGAGCGGGGCAGGGGCTGGCAGCTGCGGGGGAGGCGGGCTGGCTACCCAGCATGCTTTCAGGAGCCCCTCCTGACACACTCCTTCCATCTGAACCTGTGGTTTTGTATGTGACTGTGTCTGGCCAGTTCCAAATGAACTCAGCTCCAGCCGGATGTCACAGGGCTGTCTCACAAATTGTTAAAGCATGATTTAAAAAAATGCTGGAGCATGTTCAGTCATATTGCTCTCCCTTGAAAATATTACAATGGATAATTTGGTGAGGACAGAAATATTCTTTTTATTTCTATTAAATAAAACGATTATTTAGAATATTTCGCTTTGTCGTTATCACATCTTTTTGAATTTCCACTTTTGTATATTTTATAGAATATTTTATAATCTGCATAAGTGTTGTACAGCAGAACATCTATATTCTACGTAAATGAACACAGCATAAATGGTAACGACGCATGCTTAAAAAAAAAAAAAATTGCAAAAACCGCTAAGCCCGATACCTAGCTTTTTTCTGTGGCTCTGCCCTTCCAAACATTCAGCAAACCTCTCTTCCTCGGTGGTTTTTAAAGACCAGAAACATCGATTTTGAGCAGAACGGGGTATCAAATTCGGGGCTTCTGGCAGGTTAGCAGACCAGCCAGCTTCCTTTCTGTCTGCGCCATGCGCCCCCCTCGCCAGAGGCCACCCCACCGAGAATCTGGAGCTGCCCCTGAGCTGCGAGGCGCTGAGGTCCCTGGTTGGGGGCGTTTCCTCCCCCCGCGGGTTTCTCCCTCGACGCTTCCCCAGACACACTGCACCCCCCGCCCCGAGCCCCACTCACGCGCTGGGGTCTCCTGCGGGAGGCTCAGGAACACGTGGGCGAAGAGGAGCGGCCCCACCATGGCCTGGGCCCAGGGCTGGTCCAGCACGCCGAGGCGCGGGGCGTCGAGCGGGCGCGGCGGGGACAGCCTGCCTCACAGAGGCTCTGCACGGCAGCCGCGGGAGGCTTCTCGGGGATAGAAACCGCAGTGAACGCAGAGAAGTGAAACCAGGGGTTTCCATAAGCACTGCCCAGAAGGTCAGTGGGAGGTGGGTGCTGGGGAAGATGTAAAGATGGGGAGAGCAGAAACCCCCCCCCACCCCCGCTCATCCCCTACCCGGCACCCCGGCAGCCTGCAGCCAGCTGAGCCCCCCGGGGCTTTTGCCCCTGGACAAGAAGCAGCCCAGAGCCTCCGGCCCTCACTCCCTAAATCCACACAAGAAAAAGCACGGAACTGCCAAAAGGATGGTGAGCAACTTGGGAAAACATGACCCGTCTAAGCGGAGGAGAAGCATTAGACAGCTGCGTTTAAAAACGACAAAAAGGCAGGGGCTTCAGACAGCTGCGTTTAAAAACGACAAAAAGGCAGGGGCTTCAGACAGCTGCGTTTAAAAACGACCAAGGCAGGGGGAACGACTGGCAATAACTACACAAACCCAATAAGGTTGTACTTTGCTGTTCTGAATTTGGGCTGTTTTCCCCTCCAATTCCCAGATTTTATGTCGTGCTTTGTGTTTCGTTTAAAATGTTCCGATTAACAAGAGGAGTTCAGCAGAGGGTCTAAGTAACGGGGAAACTCAGAAGGAGGCGGCGGTGAGGGCGGAATCTTGCCGCACCACCGGGAAGCCGGGAGGCGCGCGGGGCGACCTTCCACCCAGTCCGCAGCCGGGCCTCGCCGGGAGGAAGCCGTCAGCTCTGTTCACTTGGTGGGGGGAAGGAACCCGGCCCGCGCCTCGCTGGCTCGCCGTCTGGGGCGGACCTGGACCTCCACCCCGTCCCACCGCGACCCCAGCGAGGGCGGCTGCAGCGCCCGGTCCGCGGGCAGCTTTGCGCGGCCGTCGCGTGGTCCGGGCCGCGCGCTCGCCTGGAGGACGAGGGCACCCCGGGCCGCAGCCAGCGCTGCCGGCTCGCTCTGCCCTGCTCTGTGGGGAAATTAGCAAGAAAAAGAAAGCGGAAAGGCAAGAGCTCAGAGCCCTCTCTGGGGAATCTGGGTCACAGTAGGAGCTCTTAGCCCTCCTCTGACGGGTGCAACGGGTTTTCATTTATAAAGGTCCTGCTTCAGGCAAAATCCAGCGTCCAGAAATGGTTCCTGCCGCAAGGATTTGGAAGACTTGGTGGTGGTGGGAGTGGGGGTTGCAAGAGACAGATAACATGTGGCCGGTGTGGGAGGAAAGCGAAGGGAGCCAGGGCACTGGCCCTGGGGGTGGCAGGGCAGTTCAGGCTGAGCAGACAAATTAGAACTAGCTGAGGTGAGCGAGCTCTCCTGCTAAAGGAACGGAACCTGAGAAGACATGGGATTTTCCTTAGCCTCTTTGCTCTTGCGTTATTGCGAAAGCTCACAATTGAACTAGGTGTCAGAAATTCATGAACTCATTTATATAGAGAAGATGCCGTTTGGGCAGATCGTGCTTTTCACAGAAAGGATCCTGGGTTTGATATTCAGAGATCTAGCTTCTCCTCTTGGCTCCGCGGCCACACTTAGTCTGGGGAGGTGCCTTTGTAAAGCCCATGTCCTCCAGCTAAGAAAAAGCAGCAGACCCACCAACCAAACGTTAAGGAAAGACGTTCAGGCACACAAAGCCTGGCCAGGCGCCCTGTGGCCTCACCTGTGTGTTTCCACCCTGAAAAAAGGAGCATTGTCCCAACGTTACAGAGGAAAATTGATGCCCAGGGAGTGAAAACCGTGTTTCCAGGTAGGAGCGCACCGGAGGCAGAAGTCAGCTCTTCTCCCGTGCTTGCTCCCTCCGACCTCTTGGCCCTGCGCCCTGGGTCGCCACCACCACACCCTGTCCAAGGGCTACTCACGGGCAAGGACGTCCTTGGGGATGCTCCGTGACAGGCAGGAGGAGGGGAGCCCGCGTCTCCTTTCTCATCAGGCGCAAAGCCAGTCAGAGAAGCCCGGGGCAAAACAAGCAGCAGCCTCGGCCAGGTCGGCGGTAGACGCTCTTGCCACTGCAGGAAGCCCCCGCTGAGCCGGAGGCAGAACGATTCTGGTTCATGACTTTGACAGCCGGGGGGCGAGGGGGGGCAGAAGAATAAATAGGTGCGGTTAAGACGCTCTTACAAGTCAGCTCCACGGCAGGAAGCCCGCCATCTCGAAAGCCAGAGAGAGGAAGTTCTCCAACTTTGTTTTTCTTTTTCAAGATGGTTTTAGCTGTTCTGAGTCCTTTGCATTCAAGGTAAATCTACAATCAGCTTATCAAGTTGAGTAAAGTTCTCGCAGGGCTTTTGTTGGGACTGCACTGAATCTGTAGCTGACTGTGGGGAGTCACCATTTGGTTGAATAGTCTTTCAATCCACCAACACGCCATGTGGCTCCTTTTCTTTAGCTCTCCTTTAATTTCGTTCAGCAATGTTTTATCGTTTTCAGAATGTGTTATGCACTTCTTTTGTTAAGCTTATCCCAAAACATGTCATTCTTTTTGATACTATTGTTAATGGAATTATTTTCTTAATTTTGATTTTTGGATTAGACATGGCTAGTATATAGAAATACACTTGATTTTTGTTATATTGATCTTTGTATTAGCTCTCAATTCCTGTATAAAATAATACCACACTTTGGCAGCTTAACACAGCTTAACATTTATTATCTCACAGTTTCTGTGGGTCAGGAATCTTTGTTCCAAAGTCCTACAGGCTGCAACCAGGGTGTCAGCCAGGTCTGGAGTCTCCTCTTAAAGCCTGACTGGGAAGGACCTGCTTCCGAGCTCACAGGGCTATCAGCAGCCTGCAGTCCCCTCTGGTTGTTTCTTGCTGGCCACTGGCTGGAGGCTGCCCTCAGCTCTAGAGGCTGCTTTCAACTCCATGCCACACGGCCTTTACTTCATCAGAGTGAGCAAGGAAGAGGTGACAGCACTGTGTAACAATAATTGAGATGCCAGCGACTCACTTGTTATTCTACTGGTTAAAAAAACAAGTCACCACTTCTGGTCGATGAAAATGGTGATTTAAGATGCTCCAGGGTGCTGTCCCCTCACAGAATCTCTGGACAACTAGCAAAAACTGGCAGCGCCATCTTCCACAAAATTCTGGAAAACTGTTAAAGGATTGCTGAAACTGGAAAGTACCGAATTAAGAAAGCACTGGGGGGATGGATGTGGTTCAGATGGTCGGGCATCCGTCTCCCATATGGAGGGACCTGGGTTCGATCCCCAGGACCTTCTGGTAAAAAAAAATAATAAAAATAAATAAATAAATAAATAAATAAATAAATAAATAAATAAAAAGAAGGCGCTGCTTGAAATTCGGCAGGTGAAGTGTGTGGCATCCTTACTAGACCCTGTCTTCCCCCCAGCGACCCCCCCACTGTGCAGCCAGTCTGTGCTCCCATGTGGGTCTCTACTTCTGTTTCAAAGGGAGCCAAGTAACCCCTATACATATAGTTGGGTGCCTGTATGTCAGTGCCTGTAGGTGGGAGCCTGAAAGACTGAACCAGGAAAATTATTTGGGGCTTACCCTCTAGAACTTGTCCTGAAGGTAGATTTGACAGTTCGAATTTTGTCAGTCCCAGAAAAGATTATCTCCTTGAACTAATCCATTCCTGTGGGTGTGGGGCCCTTTGATTGTATTTGATTCAGTTAAGAGATCTTTTGGTTAGATCACTTTAGGGCTTTTGATTGGACTATATCAGGGAAGCATGGTCCAGATTGGGTCTCCGTCCTCTTGCTGAGTCTTATATAAACTGAGAATACACAGAGGAAAGAAGAGGCACAGAGATAGGCAGCTGCCGTTTTGACCCTGCCATGTGAGAGAATGGACTCCAGGATCACCTGCAGTTGCAGAAAGACAAGCCCTGAGAGGCTGGGAGAGGTCCCAAAGGCCAGAGGCTGGAATCAGCAGAGAACAGAGGCACAGAAAGAGGCCCCCGAGAGGCTGGGCCCATGGAGCAGCCCAAGGCTGAGGAGATGAGCTCTGCTATGTGCTTGATCGCCCACAGCTGAGCTCCAGGAGAAAGCGGCCTGGAGAGAAGGCAGAGACCAGTCACCATCTTGTCTTGACATGTGGAGGGGCTCCAGAGTCTGCCAGCAGGCGACTTTCGGTGAGAAGGCGTCTCTGATGGTGCCTTGATTTAGACATTCCATGGCCTTGGAACTGTAAGCTTTTACCCTAATAAGTTCCCTTTATAAGAGCTAACACATTTCTGGTATATTGCACTGGCAACCTTGAACAAATTAAAATAGTAGAGAAGCATTTTGCAGACAGATAAAGCAGTGGAATAAATAATTAAGTCAAAGCAGCCTGGGGCGGAGGATTACCTGCTTAAGTCATCCAATAGAGTACCCAGGAAGGGGTGAAAGCCTGTTTCACAGAGAGTAGAGAGGGCATTTGCATTCCTGAAAATGGGGAATTCCTACGGCTACAAGCAAGCCCAGGACAAGAGGCAGGCTCCACTCAGGGTCAGACAGCACAGAGAGGACCCGGCACTTTTCATTCCCCTGAGGCTCATCTTCTTGATAGGAGGGCTAAGCTCTGAAGGAGACACCGGAAAAGTAGAGCCAACTTGTGAATACTTTAAAGGTGGTTTTTGTTAGCTCCTGTCACTCAAGGACACAAACTTAAGGAACCGACAGCTCAGAGTTAACAAGTTAAACTATTAAAATGTGCAGGGTGAAACAAAGGATCATAAGACAGACAGAGAAACAGGAAATGATATAGCACACCAAGAGGGCCAGTAATACCCTACTGAATCAAAGTCCTAATCTTAGCAGGTGATTTAATCAAGACATGCCAGCTGAACATAGTGCAATCAAAGGGCACCACAGCCAGAGGAGTAGTTTACAAACATGATCCTTCTCTTTTGGGGGTTCACAAATAATCTCAAACTGTCACAGGGATATATGAGAATCCTGTATTTTCTGCAGGATTTTGCTGTAAACCTACAACTTCCCTAATTAAAAAAGATTTTATTTTTTTTAAAAAAAAAGCAAATCCAGGTCTTTCCCACAGTCAAGGGGAGGTCAGTCAGACAAGGGTGTGACTACTAAGAGGTTGGGATCATAGGACTACGTTAAAGTCAGTTGTCCCACCTGCAAAAGACATCCACCACCACACCCCAAGATCCGCCAAGACCCACCAAGTTCCTTATTCCATGGCAACATCTGCTCAAAATCCAGAGTCTTTTCATATAAATCAGGTCCAGATATGGCTGCATTTCTATGGGTACAGTTCCTCTGAATATGGCAATCTGTAAAACTAAAGACACAAATTTTCCGGCTCACACACCCCAACCTAAAATGGTGCACAGTCATAGGATTTCTAGACCCAGGGCTCTGCCCTCTGTCCTGGCTTCACCCACTGAATCACCCTTCCACTTTTCAGGAAAAGTAGCCAAGAAGTTTTATCAGCCTGCCTCCTGCCAAGAGAACTGGACAGTCTCCTCTCATCCCATATTTGCTTTGCCCAAGCTGGCAGGATCTTGCTGACCAACCCTCTTAGAAGCTTTGTGCCTCTTCCATGGATTTCACTGGGGCTTACTACATTAGACAATTGTCACATGCACAGAACTTGTCAAGATGAGCCCTTTCTCTCTTGGGCTCTTGCTGAGATGGCTGAGGACAACTCTTTAGGGTCCTGTGGTTGACTGACAGGACCCAGGCGGCCCACCCTCAGCCTCTTTATTTTTTTTTCTTTTTGGTGTACAGTTCTATGGGTCCCCCCTGCCCCCAACTGCTGTCTGTGTCCATTTGCTGGGTGATCTTCTGTGTCTGTTTCTTGCCTTCTCTTCTCATTTTTCTCCTCCAGGCTTCACCGGAATTCGATCCTAGGGACCTCCGATGTGGGAGAGAGGCACCCTGTCATTTGTGCCACCTCAGTTCCTGGTTTCTGGTGCAGGTCACCTTGACTCTCCCCTGCGTCTCTCTTTTGTTGCCTCATCATCTTGCTGCGTGGCTCGCCATGCATCCGTGCGGGCCTGGCTTGCCTACTCGCCTCCTTTACCAGGAGGTCCCCGGGGTGGAACCAGGGTGGACGGATGCCTAACCACCTGAGCCACTTCCGCTTCCCTCTGTCTCCTTACAGAGTCCTTTATGTGACTGAATTCTGCTTGATCCTTTCTCTTCTGAGGTTCTAAATAAAGGTTGTACAGTCGCATACTCAGCTTTTCTCCATGCCACACCTTCCCAATAGTGCTTAGAAGCCATTTTCTAATATTAGTGTCTTTTGCCATCTGGACAGGCTGAGAATTTTCAAAATCATATAGTCCTGGTTTTTGTTCTTTTTCAAAAGTGTCTCTCCTCTTACATTATACTATAACCAGCAAGAGGAAACCAGTTACCACCTCCAGCCCTTGGACTGGAAATCTCCTCAGCTATACAACCAGGTCCACCACTTACAAGTTCTGCTTTCCGCCTAACTGCAGGAGACAACTTAGCTAAGCTTTCTTCCACTGAGTAACAAGTACGCCCCTTTCTTCCAGTTTCCAATAGCATGTTCCTCACTTTCTTCTGAGCCCTTACCAGGAGAATTCTTTTTATTATTATTATTATTAAGCAGTTTTATAGAGATATATTCACATACCATACAATATATCCAAAGTATATAATCAATGGCTTTTAGTGTAATCACAATGTTGTGTGTTCATCACCACACAAAAAAACTTTTAGAACAATTTCATTACCCTAAAAAGAAAAACTCCACATCCTTTAGCAATCCTTCCCCAGCCCTACAACCACTAATCTAACTTCATCTTTATAAGCTGATTTATATTTACAGTTTATATAAATGGAATTGTATAATATGTAGTACTTTATATCTGAATTCTTTCACTTAGCATAAGGGTTTTTGTGCGAAATTAACATCTTGTAGTGTTAGCATACATTTATTCAATTTCAAAGAAAAACAGTCTTATATATGCAATTTTACACATATTCGTGTTTCACATGCAGTTTTACTATGCTATACAGTTCCATGTCACACTTTTTAGCTTTTCTTTTAGTAACATACATGACCTTAGACTTTCCCTTTAAACCACTGTCATACCCACGTAATAGTACTGCTAGTTATAGACATGTTGGACTTTCACCTTTTCTATTCATTGCCATAGTTTAACACACATCTCTTTTATGAACTCTGCACAATTTAACCCTCAGCTTTCCACTCTCTAACCTCATTCCATTTTCTAGTGACCCATATCCATATCCGTGGGATTACACAATATATTTGGTTCATAGTAGCACAATCATACAGAATTTGTCCTTTTGTGTCTGGCTTGCTTCACTCAACATAATGTCCTCCAGGTTCATCCATGTTGCCATATGCTTTATGACTTCATTTCTTCTTACAGCTGCATGATATTCCATCGTGTGAATAGACCACAGTTTGTTTATCCATCGTCTGTTGATGGACACCTGGGTTGTTTCCAGCTTTTGGAAATGGTGAATAATGTGGCTATGAACATCGGTGTGCAGATGTCTGTTCGTGTCACTGCTCTCAGTTCTTCTGGGTATAGACCCAGTAGTGGTATTGCAGGGTCACGTGGCAAGTCTATATTCAACTTCTTTAGGAACTGCCAAACGGTCCTCCACAGTGGTTGTACCATCCTGCATTCCCACCAACAGTGAAGAAGTGTTCCTGTCTCTCCACATCCTCTCCAACACTTGTAGTTCTCTGTCTTTTTAATAGTGGCCATTCTGATAGGTGGGAGATGATGTCTCTTTGTAGTTTTGATTGATTTGCATTTCCCCAAATGCTAGTGATGTTGAACATTTTTTCAATAATTTTTTTTTTTTTTTGCATTTGTATTTCTTCTTTAGACAAATGTCTATTCAAGTCTTTTGCCCATTTTTAAATTGGGTCGTTCGTCTTTCTATTGTTGCGTTGTAGCATCTCTTTATATATTATGGATATTGAACCCTTATCAGATATGTGATTTCCAAATAGTTCCTCCAATTGAGTCAGCTGCTTTTTCACCCTTTTGACAAAGTCCTTTGAGGTGCAAAAGTGTTATTTTTGAGGAGGTCCCATTTATCTATTTTTTCTTTTGTTGCTCGTGCTTCGGGTGTAAGGTCCAAGAAACCACCACCTACTACAAGGTCTTTAAAATATTTCCCTACATTTTCTTCTAGTAGTTCTATGGTCCTGGCTTTTATATTTAAGTCTTTGATCCATTTTGAGTTGATTCTGGTGAGATAGGGGTCCTCTTTCATTCTTTTGGTTATAGATGTCCAGTTGTCCCAGCACCATTTGTTGAAGAGACTGTTTTGCCCTGTTAACATGGACTTGGTAGGTTTATAAAAAACCAGTTGACTGTATAGGTGAGGGTTTATTTCTGGACTCTCAATTCTATTCCACTGATCGATGTGTCTATCTTTATGCCAGTACCATGCTGTTTTGACTACTGTAGCTCTTCTTTCTTAGAATGCTTTTGGCTATTCGGGTGCCAAATGAATTTGGTAATTGCCTTTTCTATTTCTGTAAAGTAGGCTGTTGGAATTTTGATTGGTACTGCATTGAATCTATAAATCAGTTTGAGTAGAATTTATATCTTCACGATATTTAGTCTTCCAATCCAAGAACACAGAGTGTCTTTCCATTTGTTTAGAACTTTTTTTTATTTCTTTTAGCATTGTTTTGTAGTTTTCTGCATATATATATGTCCTGTACTTCTTTGGTTATATTGATTACTAGATATTTGAGTCTTTTTGTTGATATTTTAAGTAGAGTTTTTCCTGATTTCCTCCTCAGATTATTCAGTACTAGTGTAGAGAAACATTACAGATTTTTGCATGTTGATCTCGTATCCTGCCACTTTGCTCAACTCAAGTAGCTTTGTGGTAGACATTTCAGATTGTTCTAAATATAGGATCATGTCATCCTCAAATACTGAGAGTTTTACTTCCTCTTTTCCTATTTGGATGCCTTTGATTTTTTTCCTGGTCTAATTGCTTTAGAACTTCTAGTACAATGTTGAATAACAATGGTGACAGTGGACATCCTTGTCTTGTTCCCAATCTTAGAGGGACAGCTTTCAACCTTTCCCCATTGAGTATGATGTTGGCTGTGGGTTTTTCATATATGCCTTTTATCATATTGCGGAATTTTCCTTCTACTCCTATCTTTCAAAGTGTTTTTATCAAGAAAGGATGCTGGATTTTGTCAATGTCTTTTCTGCATTGAACGAGATGATCATGTGGTTTTTTCCCATTCAATTTTTAATGTGTTGTATTACATTAATTGTTTTTCTTATGTTGAACCAGACTTCCATACCAGGAATAAATCCCACTTGGTCGTGATGTATAAGTTTTGATATGCTGTTGGATTCAATTTGCAAGTATTTTGTTGAGAAGTTTTGCATCTATGTTCATTGGAGAGATTGGCCTGTAATTTTCTTTTCTTGAAGTGTGTTTATCTAGCTTTGGTATTAGGGTGATGTGGGCTTCATAAAATGTGCTGGGTAATTTTCCCTTCTCTTCTATTTTTTGAAAGAGCTTAAACAGGATTGGTATTAATTCTTTTCGAAATGCTTGGTAGAATTCACCTGTGAAGGTGAATTTTCGTCGTTGGGAGATTTTTGATGACAGATTCAATCTCTTTAATGTGATTGGTTTGTTAAGTTCTTGTATTTCTTGTAGCATCGGTATAGGTTGTTTGTGCATTTCTAGGAATTTCTCCATTTCATCTAGGTTGTCTAGTTTGTTTGGCATACAGTTCCTCAAGATATCTTCTTATGATCCTTTTTATTTCTGCGGGGCTAGTCATAACTTCCCCCCTTTCATTTCTGATTGTATTTATTTGCATCTTCTCTCTTTTTTTCTTTGTTAGTCTAGCTAGTCTAGCTAGAAGGCTGTCAATTTTATTGATCTTCTCAAAGAACCAGCTTTTGGTTTTATTGATTTTCTTTTCTTTTTTTTTTTTTTTTTTTTGGTCTCAATTGCATTTATTTCTGCTCTAATCTTTATTATTTCCTTCCTTCTGCTTGCTTTGGGAGTGGTTTGCTGTTCTTTTTCTAGTTTCTCCAGTTGTTCACTTATATTGTTGATTTTGGCTCTCTCTTCCTTTTCCATACAGGCATTTAGAGCTATAATTTTCCCTCTCAGGACTATCTTCACTTAATCCCCTAAGTTTTGATACGTTGTGTTCTCATTTTCATTTGTCTCAATATATTTACTGATTTCACTTGCTATTTCTTCTTTGATCCACTGATTATTTAGGAGTGTGTTGTTCAGCCTCTACACATTTGCGAATTTACCTCTTTCCTATCTATTATTTATTTCCAACTTCATTCCATTATGATCTGAAAAGGTGCTTTGTCTAATTTCAATCTTTTTATATTTATTGAGAGGCTGCATTGCGACCTGACATTTGGTTTATCCTGGAGAAAGATCCGTGGGCACTTGAGAAGAATGTAAAACCCTCTGAGTTTGGGTGCAGCATTCTCTATGTTTGTTAAGTCTAACTTGTTAATCATATCATTCATTTCTCTGTTTCCTTGTTGATCTTCTGTCTAGTTGTTCTATCTAATGATGTGAGTGGGGTGTTGAAGTCTCCGACAATTATTGTAGAAATGTCTATTTCTCCCTTCAGTTTTGCCAGAGTTTCCCTCATATATTTTGGGGCACCCTGATTAGATGCATAAATATTTATGACTGTTATTTTTTCCTGGTGGATTGTCCCTTTTATTAATATTTAATGGATTCTGTATTTCTTACAAGTTTTTGCATTTAAAGTCTGTTTTGTCTGATATTAGTATAGCTACCCCTGCTCTTTTTTGGTTACTGTTTGCGTGGAGTATCTTTTTCCAACCTTTCACTTTCAGCTGGTTTGTATCCTGGGTCTAAAGTGAGTCTCTTGTCCTATGGATGGCTCATAGTTTTTTTAGCCATTTTGTCAACCTGTATCTTTTAATTGGGGAGTTTAATCCATTCACATTCAATGATATTACTGTAAATGCATTATTTGCTTCCATCATTTTATTCTTTGGTTTTCATATGTCATATCTTATTTTCATATGTCTTTTTACTCTTTTGGTTATACTTTCTAATATTCTTTCTTCTATGCTCTCCTCCAACCCTCTCTCTCCTGTTTTTTTCTTTCAGGCTCTAAGACTTCCTTTAATATTTCCTGCAAAGGTAGATTCTTTTTTATGAACTCTCATTTTCTGATTGTGAATATTTTATACTCACCTGCGTATTTAAAGCACAATTTTGCTGGATAAAGAATTCTAGGCTGCCAGATTTTCTCTTTCAGTACATTAATTGTATCATACCATTGTCTTCTCACCTCCATAGCTTCTGATGAGAAATCGTCACTAAGTCTTACTGGGCATCCCTTGTATGTGAAGGTTTGCTTCTCCCTTGCTGCTCTCAAAATTTTTTCTTTATTTTTGACGTTTGACATTCTAAGTAATATGTGTCTTGGAGTAGGTCTATTAGGATTTATTCAGATTGGGGTACTCTGTGCTTCTTGGACATGTAAGTTCATTTCTTTCATGAGAGTTGGGAAATTTTCAGCCATTATTTCCTAAAATACTCTTTCTGCCCTCTTTACTTTCTCTTCTCCTTTTGGAACTCCTATGACACATATGTTGTTGCACTTCATGTTATCATTCAACTCCCTGAGCCCCTGCTCAATATTTTCCATTCTTTTCTCTCTTCAATTTCAGCTGTTCTATCTTCAATATCACTTATTCTTTCTTCTGTCATTTTGAGCCTTCTGTTGTATACTTCTAATGTATTTTTTGTCTCACCTATTGTGTCTTTCATTCCCATAAGCTCTGTTGCTTTTCTATTCAGGCTTTCAAGTTCTTCTTTGTGCTTGTTCAATGTCTTCTTGATGTCATTTATCTCTTTAGCCATATTGTCTTTCAACTCATTAATTTAATTTCAGAAATTTGTGTGCATCTCATTGATTAGTTGTCTCAAATTTTGTGTCTCTTCTGGGGCTTTGATATATTCCTTTTCTTGGGCCATATCTTCCTTTTTCTTAGTGTGGCTTGTAATTTTTTTGCTGGTGTCTAGGCATCTGATTAAGATGGTGACTTTTCTCAGACACTCAATTTTTCTCTCTTTCATAGAGTTTTAGTGGCAGGAGGCTGTGTGTTTCTGCTCTTCTTTAATTCTTGGTTCAACCTGGGTCTTTAGGATTGTCCCTGTTAGTTGCTCAAATCTGGGCTCTGCACCCAGTAATGAGTTGCAGACCCACTTCCTAGGACCTTGGGGAGGGAGGCTGCAAAGACTGGAAAAATCCTCTCTTACTTGTTTACTTTTAATTTCCTAGCATACACTTCCCTTGTCTGCCAGGAGATGGCGCTCTTTGGCAGCCATCTCAGTTCAATGCCTGGACTGGATCCATGTGATAGAGGATCCTGCCTGGAGGCTAACAGAGTCGCAATTCAAACGTTCTTAGAGGCAGTTCTCCAACCTTTGCTGGTAGCCCCCTCCCTTTTCCCATTTAGGAAATAATTCCACTCCCCTCTGCATTCTCAACAACCAGTCCTGGTCAGTAGAGAGGGAGATTGAGTCTTTTGTTGGCTTCCAAGGCAAACAATGGCGTGGACTCCCCATTCTCGAAGGGCTGGTGGGACCCAGCAGACCCAATCTGTGGGTCAAAAACTGAGTCAG
>JAKSZT010050748.1:951122-962805 GCA_026826555.1 Tolypeutes matacus | reverse complement strand
CCAGGCCCAGCGGGTCACCTCGGGTGTCCAGCAGGAGACCAGGCCCAGCGGGTCACCTCGGGTGTCCAGCAGGAGTCCAGGCCCAGCGGGTCACCTCGGGTGTCCAGCAGGTGAACAGGCCCAGCGGGTCACCTCGGACTGTCCAGCAGGTGACCAGGCCCAGCGGGTCACCCCGGGCTGTCACCACCTTGTGTCCTGTTACTTCGTGGAGCTTGTCTATTAGTTCTAGTATTTGTGTGTGTGGATTCTTTAGGATTTTCAACAACAGGATCATGTCATCTGCAAATAAACAGTTTTTGTTCTTCCTTTCCAATTTGGGTGCTTCTTCTTTGTGGGTTTGTGGGGTTTTTGGGTGTTTTGTTTTTTTGGGTTTTTTTTAGCCTAATTGTACGAGCTAGAACCTCCAGTACAATGTTGAATAAAAGTGATGAGCGCAAAATACTTGTCTTGTTCCTGGTCTTAAGGAGAAAGCATTTGATCTTTCAGCATTACGACGTTAGCTGTAGGCTTTTCATAGATGCCCTTTATCTGGTAGAGGAAATTTCCTTCTGTGGTGGACAGAGTCTAAGATGACGTTCAGTGATCTTTGCCTTCTACTATTCATGTCCTTTTTCAATCCCACCCTCCTTGATAGTCTGGGGGAACTCTGAGTTGCTTTTAACAGAACGGTGTTTTTTAACTTTTTTGTTTGAGAATTTTCAAGCATATGAACAATTAGAGTGGTAAAATGGTCCCACCACCCTGTTTCCACAATCACCCTGCCTTAGAGAGTGATAGCCACTGGACGGGAATCTGATCCGCGAGGCCTGTGCCGTGACGAAAGCCGTGGGGACCATCTCCGTCGACTGGGGGGCCCGTGTCAGCAACAGTTCCCTTCCCCCTTGTGTGACTCTGAGCTTCGCCTTTGGCTGAGGGGTCCCTGGACAGTTTCACACGAAGCCTCACGAGGTATTAGAGGGAATCACTGGACAAATAAAGAAGTTGTGAAAATATTTGTCTTGGGTTTTTAGGGAAAGTTCACGTTATTTACAGTTACAACAGAATCTAAATTCTCTGTACTCAAGGTTCTTCTTTTAGTCATGAGAAGATTTTCAGGGGGAATTAAAAAATGTAAATAACCACATTTGGTCAAAGCTATGATACCTTATCATCATCGGTGCCCAGGAGGAGATTGTGGTGATGCCCCTCTATGGTCTTGAATAGGCTCACACGTACAGGCACATTCAATTAGTGCCTTCGACTCTATTCAGTGTGAGGACTCATGTGGCTAGCAGCAACTCTACTACCTAGGGGAAAAATTACTGGAATTTCTAGGATGCAGTATCCATGAGTGCAGGGAAAGCTCCAGAGCTAGCAGAGGTCTCAAGCACTGAAGAAGGAGCCGACGCTGCGGCTAAACTGCACTTGCTGACGTGCCTTCTCAGTGCTACCAGCAGGCCTCATCTGGCTTTCTGTTCTCCATTTCTGCTTCTCCCCGTGACTCTGAACCTTCCCCCAGAAAAGATGCTCTTCTCAGCACACAGATGTGAGAATGTCATCAGGGACAAGAGAAGTGAAACTGTCCAACCGGGGCATCTCCTCGCAGCCCTTGCCCTTGGAAGAGAGCTGTGATTCTCAAGGATCTGATCCTTCAGCTTTTTTCCTCTGATAAAAAAATCATTTTTATTACGGAAAATTAAATATATACACAAGTAGATATAATGAACCATCAAGTAGGCATCATCACTTAGCTTCAACAATCATCAACTCATAGCTAAATTGAATCATTTATGTCCCCACCCCCAATATGCACTGGGTATTTTGAAGAGAATTCCCGATCTGTAATTTCATCTGTAAATATTTCTGAATGTGTAACTAAAAGATAAATTTATAAAATTCATAACGACAGTACCATCATTTCTTAAAATGTTAATAATTCTTTTTTTTAGAGATTTATTTTTATTTATGTATTCCCTCCCGCCCCACCATTGTTTGTCTGCTCTCTGTGTCTGCTCGTCTTCTTTTTAGGCAGCACCAGGAACTGAACCCATTACCTCCCATGGGGGAGGAAGGCACCCAATGGCTTGAGCCACCTCTGTTCCCTGCTTGTTGTGTCTCTCATTGTGTTTCCTTGTTGCATCATCTCATTGCACCATCTCATTGTGTCATCTCATTGCGCCATCTTGTTGTGTCAGTTCACCACACCAGCCCATAGTGTCAGCTTGCTGTCTTGCTCATCTTCTTTAGGAGGCACCAGGAACCCAACCCAGGACCTCCCATGTGGTAGGCGGGCACTCAACTGCTTGAGCCACATTCTCTTCCCAATGATTCTTAATATCACCAAATATCCAGTATGTGTTCACATTTCCCTGATTGTCTTACATAATTTCCTGAACAGTTTACTTGTTTAAATCAGGATCCAAAGAGATGCGCTCAGTGCTTTTCATTGTTATGGTTCTTAAAACTCTTTTAATTAGTTCCCTCTTTTTTTTTCCTCCTGCAGTTTATTTGGTTAAGAGATCAGCCTCCACCTCTATAACAGTTTACCCACAGCTTCCTGTTTCCTCCACTTTGTGATCACAAAAATATGTCAGCTAAGATTCTGACATTTTCTCGATATGAGTCTCCTTTCTCGAAACTCACCTAGTGCCTTTGACAACTCGTTCTAGTCGTAGTGAGGTTACGAACACGTGCCAGTGTCTGGTGGAGCACATCTCCTCCCACGGGGCTTGTACCCCACTGCCCAAATGCTATTCACTCGCTCTGGTGACAGTCTACTGTCTCTGTGAAATAAAGGGTGCTGGGAGCTTCCTCCGGGCTGCCCGAACAACAAGCTAATTGGAATGTGGGGCTTATTTTTATTGGCTTAGCTTAGTTTCATTTCCAACACTCCCATACATGTATAAATTTCACAAAACTTGAAAATACATTTGGTAATCAATACATATCCTTTCTAATTGAATGATCTCCCTCTGAACTTTTTACTGTATACAATTTTAAATTTTATTATATTCCACTTTAGGAATCATTTTCTTATGGTTGGTGCTTTTTGTTATTCATTTTTTAAAAAATCTTTGAGTTCCTCAAAACTCAATTTAAACCTCAGAATGACATTTTGCTGTAGATTTTCTTCTGTCATTTTATTGATGAGGACAAAGAGACACAGAATTGCTTTGCAGGTGGTAATGTAGTACCAGGTTAAACAGACTTTCTCCTATAGCTGTATTTAGGCTTATTCTAATATCTAGTATTTATTGAGCTCTCTGCCAGCTCTATTCTATGTGCTTTTTTTTTTAGATACCGGGGCTGGGGATTGAACCCTGGATCTTGTATGAAGCTGGCGCTCAACCTCTGAGCTGCATCTACTCCCTTAGGCTCAATTTAAAAGCATAGTTTGGTTTTTTGTTGTTGTTGTTGTTTGTTTGTTTTAAAGATTTTATTTATTTATTCATCTATCCCCCCCTTGCTGCTTGTGCTCGCTGGGTCAGCTAACCACGCCGTGCGGGCGGGCCTGCCCTCACCAGGAGGCCCCGGGAACCGAACCTGGGGCCTCCCATATGGTAAACGGGAGCCCCACTGATTGAGCCACAGCCACTTCCCATAGTTTGGGTTTTTAAAAATTCAATTTAAAAAGGATTATTTTGGGCAATGGGAAGTTATTGCTTAATGAATACAGAATTTCTGTTTGGGGTGATGAAGTTATTTGGGTAACAAATGGTGGAGTTATTAACACAATATTGTGAATCTAATTGGTACCATTGAGTTGTATGTGAAAATGGTTAAAATGTGAAAATTCGTGCTGTATCCATATTATGACAATAAATTTTATTTTTGAAAGTACTATCCGTTTGTGTCAGCTTAATTTGATGGATTATTTGCTCATCCGTCCTATTTTGCTCACAAGGCAGAAAGTGGAATATGTAACACTATTTTGGAAAGTCAAAATTTCTTTCTTTGGGTTAAAATGACTAATTTAACCCAGAGAAAGAGGAAGAAAGAGTAGGAAATTTTGAATTTGAAACCTAAAGGGGCTGCGAGGGGGGTGGGGGCTGAAATGTCAGTTCCCACTGCTTCTCTAACAGGTGGGAAATGAAAACATCTCATCTTTGAAGACCTCATTTTTAAACCATGTGGGGCAGCTCCGTGCCGGGACATCTGGGCCCCCGTGGCCGCCCTGAGGGCTGGGGGCGCGTGGACGCAGGTGGGGGCTCTGCCCGGGGCCTCGCTGCAGCGGCGCCCCTCCCCCCCAGGTTCTGCTGGCTGCGTCTCGGTACCGCCGGCCGGGCCGGGCCTGTCTCCTCCCAGACGGCACCTTTTCCACGTGGAGCGGGTCACAACCTCGTAGAAGCAAGTCCCGCGACCCAGCCCGGCCAAGGGAGGGGCTTCTGCAGAGGTGGAGCCCGTTAGCCACTGGCACCTCAAAGGCCTGCGGAGAGCGGACCCCCGGCCAGAGCGCTGGTGCCCGCCGAGTGTGTCCCAGACAAGGCTGTGGGACCTGCCCCATGGTCCTGCCCCATGGTCCTGCCCCACGGGGCCTCCTCGCTGGCACACACCCCACCTTGCACAGCCAGTGAGGCTCCCGTCTGCGCCTCTATGGGAAAACAGGACTGGGGCCCACGGACCGCTCCCCCACAAAGCGCGCCCCTAGCCCCAGCCCGGAGGTGGGCGTGCCACTGGCCCTGGCTCTCCTTGCTGCGGGGGCCCTCTCCACCCCCTCCCCCGCCCCCGCCAGCCAGCCTGCCCCTGAGCAGGGGCCCCGTCTCCCTCCCGGCTGCTCTGGGGCCGAGGACCCGGCGCTCCCGCCTGCGCGGCCCTGGCTCCGGCACTCTCAACCCGCTTTTCTCCTCACCACGCACATGCTTGCACACGCACGCACACCTTCCTGCGCAGACTGGCAGCTGTAGGTCGCGCACACTCACACGTGAGAACTTAGTAGCTACGCCAGTCAGTGCTCAGAGGCCCCGCACCCATTTGGGCGCTCAGTCCTGCCCTACTGGCTCCACGTTTCTGCCGCCTTCCAGCAAGACGCGCGAGCTGCCTGGGAGCCGGGCTGCCTGGGCCCGCGTATGGGCTCCTCCTTAGTCGTGTGCTCACCTGAAGAGGGGTGATAGCCATGCCCACGGGGGAGCCTGTCACCAGGACCTGCGTGCAGGGAGGTGCTGTGTGCAGGTGTCAGCTCACCCAATCCTGGCGAAGCCCCGTGAGTAGGTCCTTTTACTCTTCCCACGTTACCCTGGGGAAAAGGCCCACGTGGCAGGGCAGCCGGGGAACTGCGTGTAAAATACACGCTGGACTTGAAATACTTAGTCTGAAATAAAGACTGCAGAAATAGCTCGGCAGGGATTTTATGCCGAGCACATGTTGAAATGCCCTCTTGGACATACGGGGCTAAAGAACCGTTAAACCTCTTTTCACAGGCTTCACTTCCGCGCTCTGGCTGCCGGAAGGTTTCGGGAAGGTTTCGGGCTGCCCGTGTGGCGCGCATTCCGCCCCTGCGGGCTGATCTAGATCTCGAGCGCCGCGCACCCCGCCTGCTCGCATCCTGTTTTCTGAGTGTGAAGTCGCTGCCAGAGACGGGACAAGCCCCACGCCGGCGCGCAGGCTCTCCTCCGCAGTCAGACGTGCTTACCGCCCCTGTGCATCCCGCTGAGAGCAGCCAGGCGACCACGGGCCACGCCTCGGCCTCCGTTCCCCTGCGTCCGGGGGCCCTGCCTCGCGCTCCCCGGCTCCCCAGCCTAGGCAGCCCAGGCCTCACGGTCAGAGCCAGAGCGCACTGACCAGCGCCCACCCGGGCCTTGGGGCCTCCCTTCCCACGCGGGGCGCAGCCAGTGCGCTTAAATGCAGACATGCCGATGGTCAGAGAAGAAGGGGCAGCGAGTGCGCTCGCAGCAAGCTGGGGGGTCCCGTGTCTGCGCTGTCTCAGGCTGTGGCAAGGCCAGGAACCGCGCTTGGGCATGTTCTCATCCGTGTAACTTGAGGTGTGAATCACGGCTGATCAGGATTTGATGGCTTATAGATGCAAGAGTTTAGCATGCAGAGGATAAACAGGAAGAAGGAGGTGACCACGAGGTTGGATGCACTTTTGTGGCGGCTTTTAAATATTATAAATGTGCGTCTTCTGAACCTGAGGCGGAATAGGAAGCAGTGAAGTGAATGATGGCTCATAAACATTGGGAATGCCTTAGCTCTTGCCCTACATTCGGTTCAAACGAAACAACGATTTGCATTTCTAACATATTTTAAACCCTGTTAACTTTGAGAAACTCACAGCTGGCTTATTATTGCTAGCAAAGTGAATATTGGGTGCAAATGGTGCTCAAAAGCTGTACTGGGAAAAGTTGAAAGTGAGCACGTTCTGTCAGTGCTCAGAATTCAATGAAAAAAATTAGCAATAATCCAGGAGAAAATTGTGGAGAACATTATGAACTAGCTTCGCACAATGAAGTATTCAAAATAAAACTTGTGATGTAATTTTTATCAGTGTTTACAAAGCAACAAAACATTGAAAAGGTGCCATCAGAATTTTTAAAACTATCTACTGTGTAATTAAATAGCACATTCTACATGCTAAACAGACTTTTTAAACGAGCGTAAATAACGCATAGCTTTGCAGTCTATGCGTATGTTACAGGTAACAGCTACAATGAGACGACTTTTTAGAAAACTAATAACTTAAGGCAATAAATCATTATCAAAAACGCTTCAACTGTTTCTCAAAAAATGTGTTTTATTCAGTTATTTAATACTGAATTTAATACTTTAAAACTGTTTGTGTTCATCTGAGAAACTAAAATAACATATATTTTTTTTTTAATTTATTTATTCATTTATCCCCCCCTTGCTGCTTGTGCTCGCTGGGTCAGCTAACCACGCCGTGCGGGCGGGCTTGCCTTCACCAGGAGGCCCCGGGAACCGAACCCGGGGCCTCCCATATGGTAAACGGGAGCCCTACTGATTGAGCCACAGCCGCTTCCCTAAAATAACATATTAAACTTACTCCTCGGTGCTCAGAAAAGTTGGATTTGATGTGAAATGGCCATATAGTGGTACAGAGGGGGCCAGTGTATGCCATGGAGAAAGTTCAGGATCTCAGGCAAAAGCTTAGAAAAAAATTTAGGTATTTTAATTTGGTACTATCAAAGTCATTGTAGTGAATGATATCAGGATGATGAAATAAAATATTTAAAGCAAATAGGTTGCTTTAAATATTAATTTTGATAAACTGTGTGTGCACTACCATGCATTAAATGAGCATCCGAGAGAGTTGGATCGTGCGTCTGAAGAGACGTGGCGTGACATCGTGAACCTGGGAAGGCCATTTGGGCACCCTGCAGGGCCGGGGTGGCAAGAGCATGTGGGAAAGCGCCAGGCTTTGCACTCCTTTCAATTGACATTGCAAAATGGGAGTAAGTAAATGTTTGGAAAATGAGGTTTGTTCAGAGATTTTCTTTAATAACGTTTATCATCACGTACAACCAACGTCCTACCCAATGCAAGGTGAAGGTGGGGGGTGTGGGGGAACCCTGTATTTTACACAGGATTGCGCTGTAAACCCACAACTTCTCTAATAAAAAAAATAAATTTAAAAAGAAGAGATATGATATACCATTTGAGAGAAAAATGTTGGCTCCAAGAGATAATCAGGCAGATTGATAATTTATGCTGTTGCAATCGTAGTTTGATGACAAAAGTGAAAAACAAAGAACTTTTAAGCTTTTCAATTTAATCAACCCTAAATCTCTAATCTCCACAGATATAATTCACCAAATCAGCTAAGTTAAAGTGATGTGGTTACTAAAACAAGCCTCTGATTAACGCGACGTCTTTCTAAGCGACCTCCGTGGCTTCGCGAAGGGCAGTGGCGCTGAGTGCTTAAGAGTCTCACAGTGTCACGAAGACTGGAGAGCCTCCGTGTCACCGCTAACGTGAGGGAGAACTCAGCCCGGGAGCAAGCAGCTGCGCTAAACACGAGAGGCGGAGAAGCCCTCGGGAGCGCTCTGTGTAGCTGCCGTCGCAGATCACGGCTCACGGGCACACTTAGCTAACGGCGGCCACGCCAGAGAAGGGCCACCCGGTTCTGGAAATCAGCAGGTGACGTGGAAGCTGCTATAACGAGCTGATCACGATTTACGCCGCGCCTCGCCGCACTAGCAAGCTCAGAGAGCAGAAGGGCACAGGCCGGGCAGCACCCAGGCCGGCGGCGCCTGCAGCCCTTTTGCTGGCCCAGCGGCCAGAGCTTCAGACGGAGAGGCCGAGGGCCGCCAGCAACGCCACGCCTGCCCGTGGGTGGTGGCAGCGTGTCCCGGCTGCTCCCTCAGGGTCGCAGTGACTTACGACAAAGACCAGTTTGTCTGTGGGGAGACAATCCCGGCACCTTCCACCAACAGCGGATGGTTGAGTGCCGAAGAGGCCCCCAGCAGCCAAACTCCAGCGGCTGGGGGTGAGCAGAGACGGAAAAGCCAAAAGGGGAGCTGGAGGCCTCGTCACAGGACAGCCTTGGCAGCGCCTGGGCTCTTCCCCTCGGCCTTCTCGTTCAGCCCACAGCATGGCATACCAGGATTTCATGCAAAAAACTTGAATTGCACGTGTTCTCGATTTTCCATCCAAATGTTTTTAAAACGATAATTTCAAATCAGTACTTTTTTTCCCCTCAGTTTTCTCACTTTTATATCTTAGACCTTACTGCTTCAGTATCTGATAACGGAATCGTCTACCTCACTCATTAGTATTCCATGACAAAAAAGGGTTGTATTGGGAAGCGGAGGTGGCTCAACCAGTTGGGTGCCCGCCTACCACATGGGTGGTCCTTGATTCGGGTCCTGGTGCCTCCTAGAGAAGACGAGCAGATGCCGCACCCGCCACATCGAGCAGACACCGCAGCCCACAGGGAGTGGATGTGGCTCAGGCTGTTGGGCACTCGCCTCCCACGTGGGAGGTCCTGCGTTCCTTCCCGGCGCCTCCTGGAGAAGGTGAGCAAACAATGAGCAAACAGATGAGAAAACCATCTGGGGAAGAAGGGAGATAAATTTTAAAAATGGTAATAAAGTAAAATCTTAAAAAAGGGAATTTGTTGTTTAAAAGGGTTAACTTGGTTATTAAGATTATTAAAATTAGCCCTTCCTTTGAAATCTGACATCAACTTTGCTATTTTAAACTTAAGAAAATAGGTTGCCTTGTCATTCCTGCATTTCCAGTCTCCTCATTGCTAGAATGCTCATATTCTGTTGAGCTTACCTTTTCTCTCATGCTTCATGCATCAAGGGCTGTTTGTGGAATTAAAGAAAAAAGACAGGGAAGCAGATGTGGCTCAAGCGATTCAGCTCCCACCTACCACATGGGAGGTCCCTGGTTCGGTTCCCAGAGCCCCCTAAAGAAGACAGCGAGCTGGCACGACAGGCAGGTGCGGCAAGGTGATGCAACAAGATGACACAACAAGAGACACAAGAAGAAAAACATAATGAGAGACACAACAAAGCCGGGCACAGAGGTGTCTCCTAAAGAAACAAGGAAGATGAACAGACACAGCAAGTGCAAACAAGGGGGATGGGGAGAAATAAGTAAATAAAAATAAATCTTAAAAAAAAAAAAAAAGACACTGAGATCATAATTTCTCCAGAGCTAAAAAGTTAGTGAATAAGAAAAGAAAAGTAAAAAAGTGAAATGGCCAAAGAATATCTAGTTTCTTTGCAAAACTGGTAACAGAACGAGAGAAGCCAAACATATCAACTTAGTAAATGAGATGCTTGAATGATTTTGCCAGATCAGAGCAAATAGCATTTCTATACCTGGGTTTTGTTTCTTTTTTAAAAAGGCTAATGAAATTGAACTCCAGGTGGGCTTCATATTCAGCCTCTGTGGTTGGAGACGATGCTTCAGCTTCATCACAGTATCACGTCATTACTCCTGAAAGGCGAAGCCTTCACAGTGTTTGCCCATAACATGTGACATAACCTGCAGCAACCAGACATGCACTCTTACGGAGAAAAATAGATACGTAGAGACAGGCCATTAGTATTCCTTTGCTCTGGTGCTGAGACGTAGCACAGAATTAGAATCACTTACATGGAAATTCAAAAATCCCCTTTCCTGTGTATGTATAAAGTTGATAAAATGTTGTCTGGCAGGTTGTTTGGGAAATGGCCCCTGCAATTAAAGAGAAAAATGGCTTGCTAGAATTTGAACATTCTCTTATTGGTTGATAAATGTGCCACACATGCTCACTGGGGGGCTTAAAACACGCATGTCGCCTTCGGCTGGCCTGTGCACGGCTGCGTGCAGAGACAGAACTCCCTGGCCTGCGTCACGTGGAGCCTCGCGCGGCAGATGCGTGATGGGCTGAGAATCTCTTTGCAGAGCTGGTCTCAGAACCCGGGACTTTCCCAATGGACCCAGCAGGAGGGGTGCTAACTCCCTGGAGTGATCTGCCCTGAACGCAAATGGCGATGGGCTTGTAGATGCCAGGGAGCTCCGCCCGCTGCCGCTGAGTTCCGCCCAAGGACAGACACCCGTGACACAGGTCTATCTTGAGCACAGGAGGACGGAAGAAAAGCTGCCGAGGTTGGAACATCCCCAGAGCGAGCAAGCAGCACCGCGTCAGTGGCCCGTGGTAGCCTGCGATAAATGTGCCTGCGAAGCCCCCAAGAGCCGTGAGGATCCAGCCCTGTGTCAAGCAGAAAGTAAAACCGGGGTCGCCCTAGCCATGCCTAGAGCGCCGCGCCACGCGTGGGCCAGGTCTAGCCTGACAGACATTCCTGGAGGGGCCTCAGAGCCTCCTCCCGTCCAGGCTCCGCCTCGCAGGAGCTTGGGACCCTCGACGAGGCCGGGGGGCTCCTGTCCCAGCAGGGGGGAGCCTGGACCAGACGCTCTCTGAGCGCTCACGTCTGCTCTGAGATGACGGCTTTGTAGTCTGCAGGAGCGGAAATGGCATCGGAAACCGGCACAAACCCCACCCGTGTAAATGACGGATTAGAGGAAGAGACACTTGATGTCACCACAGCGCTGAATCCGAAAGCCGCGAGCAGCTGTTTAAACGGCCCCGCGCACCCCTGAGTGCACGCCTCCCGAAATATTTTCTTTGGAAAGTACCCAAGATCTTTTAATATCTGTACATATTAATTTATTACCACGATAACCTATCAGTATGCTAAATAAAGTCACGAATGTGAAAAAGAAGGAATGCCTGCTACAAGTTTTGATTCATGTATTTATTCAAAGCCTGCGAAGGTGCTGAGGAAGCCCTGCTGGCGCAGGCACGTGCTGGCAGCCAGTGCTGACCCCTCGATGTCTCGGCATCAGCCGTGACCGGGGACGACACCGCGGACCCAGTCCAGAGCCGGAGCGAGGGCGCCTGAGCTGTGACCCCCGACGCCTCCACAGGAGCGGGCGGGGACCAGGGCTGTGCGCCTTTACCCGCCGGGCCGGCCTCTCCTCGCGGTCGCTGTTTGGGGACAAGCCTCGGGAAGGTGCTTGTCCTTTGCTGACCGGGAAGCCACAGCTCGTCGCTGCGCAGGAGGGAGCAGGATTCCTAAAGACAGCTTGCCTGGGGAGGCAGGGGGGGTGGCCCGAGGGCAGCCCCTGAGGCCCTGGCAGAGCCCGCGAGGTCGCGAAAAGGCAAAGAAATCGCTTCCTGGTTGTCTGCTGGGAAAAGGAAACTGTCCTAAGGCAGAATAGGCTGCGAGGCTCCGAAAGAGGAAACGAAAGTGCA